>JAEANM010009037.1:0-16607 GCA_017656035.1 Myanophis thanlyinensis
AGCATAGCATAGCATAGCATAGCATAGCATAGCATAGCATAGCATAGCATAGCATAGCATAGCATAGCATAGGACAGGACAGGACACACACGCACAAGGTTTCGTGCATTTATTTGTATCTGAATATATACAAGTTTTTAAATAGGACAAGTATTTTAAAGGCTTTCTTCTGGTTAAAAAAATGCCAGATATCACTGAAAATGAATTAACAAACTTTAGAGCTGTAAGGAAAGGGAAAGTCTATATCAAGATAAGCTGAAGTCCAGGTGGCTTCACAACTACGCATCCACATATATTCTGTTCAATATGAAAGTAATTTGATTTTGCCTTCTTTCAGGATTTTTTTTTTTTCTCTGATATTCTCCCATCAAAATCCTAGCTCATGTGATTATCATTTACAACCTATATTGTCTGCTTATGGCAAGCAAAGTGAATGGAGAAGCCCTTCGGAGATCAAATGACATCTAATGACTGTGTGACCTAACAACAGTGACTGCAGCTGCCACTGTAAATCTGCACACTCATATGACAAAATACACTATGGGGCAAATCTATAGGATCCATGTACTTTGAAAGGGCAAGAAAACAATTGAAAATGGAAGAATATTTAAGCCTTCTTTACAAGGAACTTAACTTTGGTCCCATTTTATAATTTCTATACAGATAGTCATAGATTTACAACTGCAATTGAGCTCAAAATTTCTGTTGCAAAACATTTGTTAAATGAGTTTTGCCCCAATTTATGACTTTTTTGCCACAGTTGTTAAGTGAATCACTGCAATTGTTAAGTTACTAACATGGTTGTTAAGATAATCTGGCTTCCTCATTGACTTTTGCTTGTTGGAAGGCTTCAAAAGGGGATCACATGACAACAGGACATTGCAATCATCATAAATAAAGCTGCCAAATTGTTTTGATCACCTGACCATGGAGATTCTGCAATGACTGTAAGTATGAAAAATGATTTTAAGTTACTTTTTTTAGTGCCGCTGTAACTTCCAGTGGTCACACAATGAACTATTGTAAGTTGAGGACTACTTGTATTTCACATATACATCCACTCACTGACACAATTCTTTTGCTCTCTTAGAATTTTTCACTTCTCTTCTGAAGAGAAATGTTCTGTCCAGACACTTCCTATTAAAATATTGCTCAATATTCAATAGATCGTGCTTAATCAGTTCAAGCAGCCAAATTTCAGAACAAGACAAGCAACAGCAACTCCTAGGATTGCCTATCTATTTTCCTAAATGCAATTTATGTGCTTTCTGCATTTAAAATGCAAGAGATGTCTATGTCTAAATATAAATATGTATGACATCACTCATCTTGACCGTGATCAAATAACTGAGTACATCTGTTAATCAGCCTCAGTGGCATAGTGGTTAGAGTGCAGTATTGTAGGCTACTTCTGCTGACTGTAGGCTGCCTGTAGTTTGGCAGCTCAAACACCACCAGGCTCAAGGTTGACTCAGCCTTCCATCCTTCCAAGGTGGGTAAAATGAGGACCCAGATTGTTGGGGGCAATATGCTGACTCTGTAAACTGCTTAGAGAGGGCTGTAAAGCACTATAAAGTGGTATATAAATCTAAGTGCTATTGCTGTTGCTAATATAAGTAATCCTTGGCTTAACAACCAAACTTGGGGCCCAAACGTCCTTTACTAAGCGATGTGATTTAGTGAGACATGCCTGATTTTATGACTTTTTTGTCACTGTCATTAAGAGAATCATACTGTCATTAAGAGAATCATACCGTCATTAAGCAAATCTGGCTTTCTCCCTTGACTTCCCTTGTTGAAAGCCACCTTGGAAGATTGTAAACGGGGACCACATGACTGCATTGTAAATGCATTCTGGTTGCCAAGAGCCTGAAGTTGGATCACATGACGGTGGGGATGCTCTAAAGGTCCTAGGTTCAAGTACAGGTTGTAAGTCACTTTTTTTTAGCACTATTATAACTTGAAGGATCATTATAAGAATGATCATAAGTTGAAGACTACCTGTTTGTCTAAGTTTCTGCATTTCATTTAGAGCCATATGCAACACAACACTCTTCACAGGAAGTTTATTCAAATCATACTAATTAGGTCAGAGATTGCAACCTCATGTAGCTACATTTTTCTATGGAACAGTAGTACTTACACTGTTTGATTCCATTAAACACACACACACACACAAAGAGTCTGTTGTATTATACAACAGCTTCAAACTGGATCCTTGTAATGCTAAAGAACTCAAAATTGCTTCATATACCCCCTCCATATGCCCACATTACTGCCAGTTTAAGGACCACCACCAATATGAGCTGAAAACCAGAAGCAGCCACATCTCATTGTTTAGCATAGAGAAGATGGAGGTTGGTTGAAAGTAAGGAAGGAGATACCACAATCATCAGCGTACGATCCACTATAATGGTAAAGTTAAGTAAGTAGTTCAGATAAGGGACTTAGTAACATGAGCACTGATTTTTGCCATTCTGCTGCAGCACTAAGATTGTTGTCATTACCAGAAATATATTTTCCTGCCTAAAATATATTGATGTTGGTTAAGGACTACTATAAGAATATGGAAATTCATGGGAGGAGCTTGATCTAGTCAGTTTCTCTCTCAGCCAACATCTTTTCTTTGACTGGAGAAAAAAACAGGAGATGAAAGTGCTAGACAGAACCTAAACACGCACACAAATAAATAAAGACTATAGACGTACTTCACAAGGGGAGACCTAAGTACCCAGCTTAATAGCATGGATAATGTATCTCTCGATGCACTTGGCTAGTTTATTTAACAAGTGCAAATTAACTTCAATTATTCATTATGCTCCTTTGTGCCAACCATTTTTTGGTTTAACATATCCTGCAAAAGTGATATGTTTTACTTCTGCAAGTAATATAATCAATCATCATTTTTCTCAATTAGCACATTTGTCTTATTGTCTCTACAATAAGAATGTTCTTATTCTAGATTACAACCCTTGTATTTTCTATTTCAGTATGTAAACCCCTTCCTAGGGTGCATAGCATTTGATCTTAACCATGTTTATTGTAATAATGTATAAGTCTTAATTAGTATACCAATGCACAAGGTGGTTTATATAAATTGCAACTGTAGAGATATTCCATGTAAATTTACTTATACTGTATATTTTTCTACCATATCTTTAACTTAAACAGAGTTTAACCCAAAATCACCAAATAAACGTCTGAGATTGCACACAATGATCAACTGTGGCCTTTTCAGAGGCCCAAGAGATGCCATGCTGTTCCATAAATATATACCATGTGTTGAATCTGTAATCCTCCTTATAAAGCCAGCCAGGCCCATTGTGAGAAATACTGAAGGGCCATATATCTATACATCTATAAAATAGCACACAGTGTAATTCCAACAGAGGACAAAGCAACAGCTGTTGCTGCCACTTCAATGGTGATCAAATTATATTTTTAAAAGAGACCTAGAACTGAAGACACAAATTTCGGATTAATACAACAGTCTCTGAGTGCTTAGGAAGAATCTATCTAATCATTTTAATAATCAAAATAAAATGTTTTTTTTCCTTTACCATTTCCCTTCACTTTAACATGGGATCAGAAAATTTTTTAAAAACTCACAAGTATGATAAATGTTGGGGGATAATTGCTGAATTCCATTAAAGGAAAGATTATGCTCACCAAAGAAATAAAAAAAAATAGCAAAAGTATAATTGTGCATGACTTTTATAGATCAACTCAACTAATGTACAGGTGTGAAATTCTTCCAGAATTCTTTTATCAGGCACAACGAAGGTAAGTACAGTCAAAGAGAGGTGCTGCAGGTGATGGCTGACATTTAAGCCTATTCAATTACCACTCTAATTAACCATAGGTATCAAATTTATGCTGAATTAGGAGCTGAACTGTTCTGTGTTGTATCTAGAACTCTACCAAGGGATCCTGGGATATGACCTGCCTTTTAATAGATATATATAAATTCCAACTGCTAATGCAGTATTCTCTTTATATAAATGAAGACATTTTAAAAATTCCTAAACTATGATTAATGATACTGGCAGAGAAGCATCTCTCTCTCTCTCTCTCTCTCTCATGAATTTTATCAAGTGTGATTTCATTTAGTCATGCAATCATTTTCCAGAGATTTCTGATGAATAAGCAAGAAGCACATCCAAAGGAAATGAAATCTCACTTGCAATTCTTGTGAACTGTAGAGAAAAGCATGTTTAACCTCACTGGGCAGTTCCATGTAAACATGGCAATGTGCTGATATCAACCATATCACATAATAAGTCGTTTGGGGAACATGAAATAAAGTTTAGCACTTAAATTAATTTTAGTAACCTTAAAAATACATTCACACACATATATAAAGGTAAGTGTGTGTACACACATGAACACACATACATAAATACATAGGTGGTTTCCCTTTAATGAAAGTAAAGAATAATATTCACTCCTGCTTTGGCTTTTCTACATTGCAAACTTAGATACCACTGGCTATGTTTAATTATGTCATTCCTAGAAAAAGTCAAAACAAAAAGGCAAGATTCAAAACTGTCCTTGATCCAAAGTGCTCAAAGTCAAGTGGAGTTGCACCAACAACAGATCTGCCCTAAAAAGTTTACACTGAGGTACAAAGAGGGGAAAGAGTATTAATTATATCAACATTACTTTTTCAGTTCACCTGTCCTGGAATGCTCTATGTCTGAAGTTAATCAAGGTGAAAGGTATGTACGTATTAGCTGTATGACCAGAAAGCTGTGGTTTTCTGTGTCATTTTAAAACAGGAACATTTACCAGCAAAAAATGTTTCCACAGTTTGTATCACCCTATGATTAATACCAAATGTGAACAAGATAATAAAATACCTACAGATAATTTGGTTGAACTTTTAAATAATAAACAAGGTATGTTTCACATACTTCAATAAAGTACTGACTTTGTCCAGTTGCATGACATAATCTTGACATGTTGATTTTGTACCATTGTTTTGCAGTTCTCCAAAACAATTTAAATACAACTCTCAGCCCAAAATGTTTATCTATTCAAATTCAAATTCAAATGTATTGTTCACATACACAGTCATACATGGTACGATATGCAGAGAAATGCTTATGCAACCTTATTCTTCAAAGGGTCCTCATTCTATTCTATTCTATTCTATTCTATTCTATTCTATTCTATTCTATTCTATTTCCATGATCAGTCATTTGGTTTTTAATTTTATTTCCCATTACCTCTCAGTTTTTGTTGTTTTTTTTATCATCTTGCTGATTGGGCTGTATTTCAAGTGAATTGAGAAATGATGAAGCAATACTGCCCTGGCTTAAAGAAAAATATCAGAATTTAATTTAAAATAATAGAAATCTGCCAAGGTTCAAACCAGTAAGATTTTTATTTGGCAGGTAAAACTCATAGCTCATTCCTTTGTTAAAAGGAAACTCTGGAAGATATTACAGATATTAGAGATTAGGCCAACTATTTATTCAGTTAATAGATGTTCTTTTTTCTGTGAAATAGCCAATGAATTGCTGGAGTTAGCCTGTAAGGAAGTAAAGTGTTCCAACCAAAATTGACATGCATACTCAATAAATGGGAAATAGTACTTTATAAACACAATAGAAAAGCACACCTAGAGGTCACTTCCCTGGTAATGCAAGGTTACACTATTTTTTTCAGTTTACAGATCATGGTTACTGGCTTACTTGGCAATGGTGCAAATGGGTAGTGTGTATAAGCTCCAAGTCACTAATTCTATTTTCTGTGATGAGTTATTTATTCATCAAATTTATATAGCTATCCATCTTACAAACAAGTGACTCTGGGTGGCATACAACAGAACTATGAGAATCCATTAAAAATTTAAAAAAAAACTGTGATTAAAAGCTAGGAAAGGGTAGCAAATTTCAACAACAATGGAGACACTCAGTATGTCACTTGTTCCCTGGGTCCTCTGGGCTTGATAGCATAACCAGGTTTTGAGGGACTTCTGGAAAACCAACAGGAATTGAGTCAGTCTCACTTTTGTGTGGGAGGGTGAAGGGGGTGTTCCATAAGATGAGCAGAAAAATCCCATCTCCTGGGTCTTATCAAATGTACCTCCCTAGCAGACTAGACTCATGTATTTATTTAACAAAATTTACTTGTTGCCCATCTCATAGATGGCATAGCATTCCTCTTCTGCTGGATCTGTTGGGCTGGAGTGATGATCCTTACATCACCTATGTATTAAATGGCAACCATATGCAACACAGAATTTACTCAATGGGTATATCTCTATAATTTACTCCCCTGGTTTATCACCTATCTATATGAATACAACCATTTTCCTACTTCACAGACACCAAAATTTTGGTTGGGACAGTCAGGATGTGGTACACATGTCCCTAGTTTCCTATATATAATTCTAATTAATAAAGGAGGTTAAAGACCTAATAATACCAGTGATAGTCCAAGTTATGAAGTGTAGAACTAGTGTTGGTACCTGCACCTGCTTTTTCCCTTTTTTCCAGTATTTAAATTGAGATGATTAGACAGAAGAAAGGGAATCTCTGCCCAACAAATTCAAGTCATACTACACCTATGTTGACATTACTTCCTGGAAATTAGATAAATCAAAATAATTTCTTCTCACTTTATAGAGGTGGAGTCCTCAACTGGAGGTCCTAATACCATTTGTTATTAAATTGTTGGTTTTTTTAAAGCCCTTAAATCTACAAGGCTATGAGAAAGACAGAGTGCAAATCTAATGGAACAGGCTAATCTCAAGGAAGGTCTATTAAATTCAAATTTGTCAGGTTTCATTACTTCCAGTACTTATCCTCAATGACAGTAATTTCTAAGATCATTTTATTATTCACTATATTACAATGCTGCACTGCTGATGACCCTGTTTCTTCAACAACAAAGATCACATTTTGCTGAACTCATAATTGGCTTGCAATCCTAACAACTGTCACTCCTCCAACCTAGTTCCAAATGGAGAAATTAGCAGTGTAAACTAATGCAGGTTTAGACATCTGACATAGGAATTCTTCCATCAACTTCTCTGTGCCATGCTCACCAGTAGGCTAATCTTCAAAGAGAAGGAACATTAATGGATTTGTATACTGCATTGTAGGATCAGCTACAAGCAATAGACTGAGTACTCTGAGCCTCTATTCTTCTGAGCTAGCCCTTTTATGACCCACTTGGGGATAGCTAAAGAAGACTTGTACTTGTCTCGGATTTTGCTCATGCAACAGTAGTTGCTGAGTTGGCTGGTAGAATTAAATATGATGATCATGAGTTTGCCAAAAAATAAAAAAAACAACCCATTCATAAAAAGACACAGATTTGTACAATATAGGAATGCATTCATTTGCCAATACTAATTTGCATGTGTTTATTAAAAATTAAGTACTATTAAAAAGTACTATACACTAATACATGAAGGGATATCACAGGCAGGAAGATATGCAAAGCACCCTAAGGTAAGACAAAACCAATGGAGGAAAGTAAGTTTTACAGTGAGAGAGCCAAACTTAAAATAAGGAGGGACTTCTTTACTATGAGAGCTATTAAGCAATGGAACTGCCGGCCTTCTGAAGTCATGGGGGCTCCATCACTGAAAGTTTTCAAGAAAATGTTGGGTAGCCATTTGTCTGAGGTGGCATGAAGATTCCTGAGCAGGGAATTGGATTAGAATACCTCCAACATACTTTCCAATGAGCAATTACTTGATTCTTGAAGAAAGCTATGACTTGAGACAATCTGCTCAATCTGTGCCTACTCAGCCTGGGTCCAGAGGGTATGATAACTAAATGAGCTACCTTGATCCTCTCAATGATTCTTTATCTAGTTCACTTGGACTAGACAGCCCTTAAAAGGCAGTATCCATTTCAATCAGCATGGCCAAATCACTGGGAACAATTGGCTTTATAGTCCAAACAAAAAAGTGAAGGAAAGTTTAAATTGAGAATGCTTTTCAACAAACAGAGAACTATCTTTCAAAAAAAAAAAGTACAGCACACAGTATCCTGCATATTTACTTATATTAACTGCAGATGCAGGGGTTCCCTTTTAAGGGAGATTAAACTCTTTTCTCTCTTGTATTTTTGCTTAGTTTGGCTTCACTTCTGCAGCAATTTAGTAAATAAAAAAGGGCCCATCATGTTCTTAATGTACAGCCTGACATTCTTGGTGATTTGTAGCTCTGAGTTTTGGCAAGAGCAAGATTTAAAATGATATTTTCTTGTGTTTACCACATTCACATTTGGAAAGGATTGAAATATCTGCTTCTCACAAAATAATGTTTGCATGCTGGTTTCTTTGCTCGGGTACTAAACAGATCCTGAATGTACTAAAGTATGTTCAGTTGTTTTTGTTATACCACTTAGACCTAGCAATGTGAGGATGGATAATGGATAAGCTATCTGAAAACTAATAGATGAAAATAGTAGACCAAGCAGGATATTTTTTAATTTTATTACATTTTTGTAATTAAAATTTGGGGCTCTCATATCAGTAATTGCATTTGTTGGGCAGCAACAACAGGGACCAAAAGCTATCTCCATGCCATGGAAATGTGAATCCTCCGTTGGATATTGGGCATCTCCCTTCTTGACCAATCACAAATGACACCATTCAACAACATTTTGGTGTGGCACCAAAGAAGATGAGAAAAGGCTGGCTCCACTGGTATGGACATGTCCTGAGAGCAGCACCTTCCACCATTGCCAAGATTGCATACCAGCTAGAAGTTAATGGCTGGCAACCTCACAGGCACCCAAAAGAAGAGATGGCAAGACACCAAAGATATGCAAGCCGCAGGCCTGCGCCCTTTGCACGAAGCTGACCATGCAAAGTGGGATTCAATGATCAAAAACAGATCCTGCACTTGCGGGCATACACTAGAAGATATCTGTAATGCATTACTTATCTATAGAAAATCTTGCAACTTGAAGGTGACAGGTCCCCACCTTAGCAAGTTGCTAGTATCCAAAAGCCTTAATACCCAGATAAGGTTCAAAAATGTACTGTGATGTCATTATCATGGTTTTCCAACATAGTTTGGATTATAGAATTTTTACTAAATAAACTGCTGGGTCTTAATATTGTACCTTAATATGGAGCCAGAATATACAGGTAGTCCTGAAGTTACAACCATTTGTTTAATGGCTGTTTGAAGTTACAGCAGCATTGAAAAAAGTGACTTATGACCATTGCAGCATTCCCAAGGTCACACAATCAAAATTTGGGCACTTGGCAAGTGATTCAAATTTATGACAGCTGCATGCCCTGAGGTCATGTGACCACTTTTTGCAACCTTCTGACAAGCAAAGTCAATGGGAAGCCACAATCACTTAATATCCATGTTACTCACTTAAGCACTGCATATGATTCACTTAACAGCCATGGCAACAAAGGTGGCAAAGCGAGACAAAACTCACTTAATACCTGTCTTGCTTAGCAACATAAATTTTGGGGTCAATTGTGGTCAAGGACTCCCTGTATTTGGTGGGACAGTCTAAAAACTGAAGTCAGGTTTTCTCTTTCCTTTCTGCGATCCAAAAATATACCTTTTTCTTCAGGGAAAATGTTTCTGGAATGACTTCTATAGCTACCTGTGTACTATATGTAACATACTATCACCTTTTCCAAGAGACAGGACCAGATAAATTAATTCTACTTTATTGTAAATAAATAGAATCTAGCAAGTCTAATAGTATAAATCTCCAGCCGTCTCTTTTACAGCTTAAAAAATTAAGGTGGGTCCTTACTGAGTTTCTTTCTCTGTCCCTTGCATAGCTGCAGGTTATTTCTTCTCTTAAGTGATCATTTCCTAGGTAACATACTTTTGCTTCTCCGGTCCCACATCTCACAAGGTCATTCTCATCCATATACCATTATAATATTCATCATATACTTTGTATGTTTGCTTTATTTTGATACTTGGTACCCCTGCACTATTGCCTTCTACAGAAGCAGTGCTAAAGTGACACCTAGTGACAGAAAAGAAGCATTAACATAGCAGCTGCAGCAACTCCAACAAGGAAGTGGGGGGAACTCGCAGGTCAGATTCTCAAGAGACTTACCCACACTAGCAATCCTGCTTCATTTGAGGGAAGAGACAGTCAACCTGCTCTACTAGTCATACAAATTATCCCTTAGAAAGTATTTTATTTCGCTTCTCTTTAAATCAACTCTTGTGTATCGCCTTAAGTTGTTTCTGCACAGAAATGGAACCATATAAATGGCTTTCATGTGGCCTCCATAGAATCATAGGGTTGGAAAGGACCTGGAAGGTCTTTAAACAGATTGTACAAGTAACCACAGTAAACCAATTTAAGAGACTAAACCAAAATAAAATATGCTATAAATATTTTGTAAAGAACCCAAAATTGAGGCTCATTTGTTATCAGATGCTGAGCAATCTGTTAAATTGGCTTTCGCTCTCACTATACATAGCACTGAAGTTCATTTTTTACTCTGGAATGATACAAGCTCAGGCTGTCTAAGCAACTCTCAAAAATACAAATTATAAATACCTTTTGCACAGTCCAACTTACTAAAGAAAGCTGTAGAGATACAATAACTCTTAATATATAAACAGTCATAGCTTGTTATAACATGGTCACTGTGAAAGTTTATTTTCTTCAGTAAATACTTGGTTGCTGGACTAGAATAGATTAGAACTAGATAGCAAAACAGTTGTTCTTGATCAGTTTATTGGATGGGACTGGACATTTCCAATAAAAATGGAAATTCTTTTATCTGTTCCATGGATCCTTTGGGAAAACCCACACATGGTTTTCATCAACATACCCTTTCACTCAAGGCAGGAGAAACAATCTATGCATGAGGTTACCAATCAATGGGCACAAATGTATTTAATTGGCATTGTCTTAAGAAATGCTTAGCAGCTCATTGATGGTCTAAATGTGTAATCCTGTGGACATCCATTCAGAAGTAAGTCGTATTATGTCTAATAGAAGTTTCTCTGATATAAATAGCTATACATTGTGGTCTGAAAGAAGACTTCCAAATAAAACTACAGAGACAAATCTCTTCCCCCCACCCCCACGTGCGATTGTGTGTGTAGACATACACACACATACATACACCAATGCAGAAGGAGTCTTTTTTTCCTAAATAAACAGTTAAAGTTAATTCTAGTTCTCCTGCATGCAAAAAGAAGCATGTTTTATTTGTACATGCAGTTGATTAATTTGTGTGACTGGACTTTTGTCCATACAAAGAATTTCCTGCCCACTACGCCCAGCACCCCCAAAATCAGTTGTAAACTATGGGAAGTTATGATGATAGTCAAAGCTGCTAATTATAATTTCAGCAAATGAGATATATTTCTTCAGAGATAAGTGCAGGATTTAAATTTTAAGTGCTAGGGCTGGTAAATGTGGTTTTATTGACAGGTAGTGATTTAGTCAAACAATGAGATTAATATGCTTCAGTGGGTGTTTCCCAGTTTGACAAACACCTTACTCAGTGAAAACCTTGATATACCACTGAAAGCTGACTATATAGCCAGAGTAGCTTCTGAAGTGTGAGAATACATACTTAAAGTCTCCTTTCATTTTATCCACACAACAGCAACTTCATGACTTGTCTCATAACCACCAGTCTAAGGTCATCCATCTCAACCCAATATTTTTACTATACTACTACATCAATTGTATCACCAGCTAATTCAAATAACGTCAGTGAAAAAGGGGATTCCAGAGTCTTAGATGTATGTGCACATTCAATTAGTTTAGGAAATAAACTGGTTTTTTTTTAAAACAAACTGTTTTTATAAACCAAACTTCCCATGAACATAAAACTATGCGCGAAAGCCTTTCACAAGTTACGATTAATGTGTGAGTGAGGGGATGAGGTAAGGGAGAGACCCATTGATGTGAATCCCATACAGTATGTTTGCTCTGTTTATAAACTAAATATATGGTGGATGTGTATAGTTGAATAATTACATAACCAAATAGTGACTGTATAGTTAGAACACACAGTAAGCAATCGCTTTTAACCACATACCAGAAAATATGTAAATGTGTAACATTTTCTTTCTCAGAAATCAATAATGTACTATGGAATAAAGCGGTAACTCTGCTGTCATTGACTAGTGTTGGTCTACAACTTCCAGAATTTTCAGCTATCATACTTACCATTTCATCCTTCTACCTTCCTAAAGCCCTATCATTCTAAGCAGCCTGTCTTACTGTCTTCTATGATGCTTCCTATATTCTAAGTCAAGGAATATATTGATTGGGAAGACATCTGGAGCCAATCAAGTCATTGGAAAGCTGAATGCCTGACTGAAATTGTCTCACAACAGGCTCTCATTGAGCATTGATATGTAGGGCAGAAAATAGAAGCCAAGTTGTGTTAGCTTCTCATTAGGATTTGGACAGTGTTATGGCCAATCTTAGCCTTAGTCCTGTACAAGAAAAGTTGATCTACTGAGCATGGGAAAGAGCTCACTACTTTAACTCTTCATTAGTTTAGTAGGCTGCTTTGCTTGGAATTTGCTTGTGAATCTTTAATGCAATCTGAATATTCCTGGTATGCTTGTGTGCAGTTGGAGAAGGGACTTGTATCTGCTTGATGTCAGCTCTTCAGTAAAATTAATATCAACCTATTCATTTCTCTGCAAGGAATTATTTCCAATTCCACAGAAATAAAATGGCAGGGCAAAAAATCAAATTCCCACTTCTTCCTCCCAGATTTGAAAATCCAAGCATATTTTTAATTCAGTGGCAACTACAAAAACTGTTCCAAGATGACATTAGATCAGTTCTTAAGAAGCAAAATATTTTCAAAGAAAAAAAACAAAGTATTTTGGAAAAAGCATCTTTGGGTTTAGATCTTGAAAGGCCAGTGCTAACTCTCTCCCCAATGTGTGTGCAATGAGCACAAAACCTAAATGCTTGTTGCAATACAATTGCATTGGTACATGGATGCACACACACAATATAGACAGAATCACAGTACAGAGGGTTTTCAAGCAATTTGCTGAAATTTTCTTTGAGTTTTGTCTGTGATTATGTATTTTATGTAGCATTGCATAATCGTGGCTGATCTTTAACAAGATCAGGAAGCTGATTTGGTTAGAGACTTCCAGGAAATTTTAAGATTGAATATAAAGTACAACTGTGAAAAAAATCTGTGAAGAAGGCCAACTCAAAAATTCAAATTCAAATTCAAATTTATTGGTCACATACAGTCATACATGGTACGATATGCGGTTGCTGAGAAAAATACATGTATTTATTTTTATGTATTTATTAAATTTTATGCCATCCATTTCCCCAATAAGGTGACTCTAGGTGGCATAAAATAAATACTTTCATGAGATTTTTCATGAGATTTTTTTTTCTAGGTGATAGTTTTTCTTTGATTAAATATATGTTTATGTTATATTTTCAGTCATTCAGTCTTTTTATTTAATATTTGCTATTTAAAAAAACAACCACCTTAGTTTAAAGCAGAAAAAGCCTATACAAAGCTTATAAAAATAAGGCTTAGAATCTGCTTACACTACTTCAAATGCTGCCTTATTTCCAGAACCATGATGGTTTGCTGTTATCAATCTTTGCAATGAGAACAGAGAAACCACTGAAGCTTCAGTAATATAGCCATGGAAGAGGGCTATAATTTATCATTGCTGTAGTAGTTCAGTCCCAGATGAACCATTTGCTAATTTATTTCCATATGTAGCTAACAGACAGATTAATCAGGCATTCTGCTCTAAAACCTGGATTGTAGTTTACCCTTTTATCTGACAACAGGAGCATAAGGCTATACAACAAAACAACAATTCCAGTTGAAAGGTGTTCTGTCAAGTTTAATGTTTGCTTTAAATAAAAGATTTTTGGGGGGGGGGGAAGTGTGGAGCAAAACCATCCTCAAAATAAATATTTTAGCTATTATTGCGGAAGACCAAACTAAAAATTTAAGACTATGATATGGTATAACAATTCCTAATTTTAGTGCCTGAGTCCACTTCTTTGTTACCCAGTATAGCAGCTAGATTAATTACAGAAATGTCAGCATTTGATCACTAGCAATATTATTGTGATTATCCTGTCATTGTTTCTGCTAGTGGGTTTTCAGATTACGGTTGTATGGCTATTGTTGATTTTAATTCAGAAGCTGCATTACTGATACAGGCAATAGAGTCTCACATAATTAAATATATTTAGTCTATGTGATTTATTCAAAACGGGGTATTTTACAGTGAAGAAAGACCAGGCTGCTACATGGGAATATTAGTCTTGGTAGAAGGAAATATGATTTTATCACCAATAGTGGTACTAAAGAGGGCAGATCATGTTCCTGGCATAACTTTTATTTTGTTTTTATTGTATTTGTTTGTATCCCGCCTTTATTATATTCACAAATAACTCAAGATGGATAATATATATTATTTACAGTATATTTTATGCTGTACAAAGACCAAAGATTATTTATGATAAAGCAGATCATTTGTCTATCCAACCAGAGGTGTCTGTGCAAACTGGAAGATATTATTTCCCACTATTCATCTATTCAGCTAATGAAATTGGAAAAAGATCTAGGAACATTTTGCACACAACATATGTACTTATTAAATAAGCAATAATAACAGTGATAACATAATAATGGTGCAAATAGAAATACAAAAGTTAAATTGTTAAACTAGTATTACACAAGTATTTCTAATGTTAATTGATCATTTGGATTATATAGACTGCTATTAATTGCATCTGGCCTATAGTGAGCTTTAGTCCTTTAAGCAAAAGATTAAAATCAAATGATGTCAAACAGCTGAAAAGTAGTCAGTTGGAGTAAAAAAAAAAGCCTGCTCAGTTGAAGTCCAAATGTCTGGGCCCCTTAATATTTTGCGTCTATAAATGGCTGTTGGAATGTCCTGTGTATTTGAAAATTTCTTGCTGATTATAGTATCCCATGCAATTTTTCCATAGGTGGATTTTGTAGATAGATGGTACATAAGAAGTAAACCTCAGATCAGATCATAGGATAATTGGCACGTGTTACACAAGTAAGTCATTCTACTGTCATATATCTGTGAAAGAAAACAAAGTACTGTCAGACAACTTATACATGATCCTTCACAATTACCTTCTCAGGAATTCCAGCCAGCATGGTCAGTGGTCAGACAGGTTGAATATAGAAATTCTGAAGGGCCATTTCTTCTCCTTTTCCTCCCTATTCTGTTGGTTGATGTAGACAAATAGTTAACGAGAACACATAAGCGTGGATCAAAAATACAGACAATGAGAAGGACTGGATTCAGGAACAACCCAAGAAAAAAGAGTTCCCTGAGAGAACATCCTGGTCCTTAATAACTCATGAAAGGCAAAAAAGCCGGGCCATCCAGGTCTCCAAGGAAATGATGTTTCATAGGGAAATTGCTGCAACAGATTCATTGAATAGTCCTCACTGTGCCCTGCAAGTATTCTTCTGCCCCTTTTTATCCAGGATGGCTTGAGTCACCTTAAATAGCTCTCCACAGACACAATATGGACAGAAAGATAACTGTATTTTGCCAGTCTTATTGCTACAAGATAACATCTAAGAAAGGCTCTTACCTGTGCTTGGTCTCTTTGTTTCCTTTTGGTGGTACCTTAGGTATCTCTTATATTGTTTTGTCACCTAGAATTGATCTCAAAACTAGGGAGTTCTCCCTGATTCACATGCATAGAGATTCCACAGATGCAATCTGATTCAAAGCATCCATTGCTCTCTTTCAAAATAGCAACTAAGGCTTTGATAAAACTATATACCAGAGCCTCAAAAAACAACCTACCTACCAATAGAGAGCTACTAATAAAGCCCCATCTCTTTTCCATCTACTCCTGAAGTCAATTTTATTTTGATATTATTTTATAAATATGGCTCTAAAATAGGATCATACGGTGATGATATGGCAGATGTTCAACAATTTCTTGACAGATGATGTGGACAGTAGTCCTAGAAGGTCAAAAGTTCAAAACTGATTTAGCAGAAATTAAAGGGCCAGTGAGAGAACAATTCGGAAAATAAGGGAGATAACCTTGGCAGAGATGGGTCAGATCTGTTACCAAAGTAACAAGGAGAAAAACTTAGTTTAAATCCAGACAAACAGAAAGCACCTCCCTAATTCACATAGATATAAGAAGAGAAGAAATATAGCATAATACAACTTGAAAAATTCCATCATTATAGTCACTTTCAGTAAAAATAATATTAACTTTCCTTTGGAAGTGATTCCTGATCTGGTGTAGCTGGTGGGGCTAAAACCAATTAACTTTTAAGCCAGGATAGGGAATTTGTTACTGAATTCATTTACTGGTAAAATTTGCTAGGGATATTGAAAGTTGTCCCCCATTTCTGCAGTGTAATGCCTTTACATGAAAAAATAAATGTTAATCGGGCAATATACAGTAAACAAAGGGGGACAGTAGGGATTGTACAGAAAAACTAGAGATTAAAAAAGGGGTTAGGCAGGGATGCCCAATGTCCCCTCTGCTCTTTATCTTGATGATAGAAGTCCTTCTTGCGCAGGTCAGACGTAATAAAGAAATTAGAGGATTAAAAATTAAAAAGGAAGAATATAAAGCCCAGGCCTTCGCAGATGA
>JAEANM010009038.1:0-16606 GCA_017656035.1 Myanophis thanlyinensis
AATACCCCTAACTTTGCTACATTTCTGGAATTTGTCCAGTAAGTCATTCTGGAAATTAACTTAATGCGATACAATTGTTCAAAATGATCTAATCTTCTGCATCGATAGATACATCAATCATACAATGGTTAATGACTACTGTATGTACCATACTGTACCAATGGCTTGTGCATAGTGAAGCATTTTTATATGAAATCACTATTACCATAGGTTAAATGAATACACCGTGAGCTCTGTAACATTACAATTCATGATGTGGCCAAATCATCCCTAATATAGCACATTTTTCCTATGTTGGCTTCACCAACACCAATTTCCAAATGCCACTGGTGTGATGGTAATATAACAGTTGTGGGCTCAGTCCTTCTGGAGAAGACAGAGAAGTACTTTTTATAGATTTTTTTTTCCCTATTCAGTAAATTCAATTTGTGAATGAAGCATATATGAATCACTGCACTTTCTGTGATATGTAAGCATTTGAAAATCAGAAACCTACGATACTAAGACCTGCATTTCCCCACTTCTTTGGCATTTATCAACGATGCAGAAAGAATTCCATCAACTACCTTCTGCTATTGATGGTAAACATTCATTTCTGGAGATGATGGTCCTAGTGATTTGAGTGGTCATAGAGAAAGTATTTTCACCACAATGACAGAAGTTGGATGGTGGAATTCTCTTTATTTCAGCTGTTTCATCAGATTGCTGTTAGTAGTACCCTGTGGGAATATCTTCAGGGCATGATAAAAAAAACCCACAAAATGATGGCTACAATGGTACAATTCAAGCTCAATCTATTGCAAGGTGATAGCTGTGACATGGACAAAAAGTGCTTTAGTTGTACCATCACAGCTACTACCAGTATCTTGATTCCCCATCCCCCAATTCCCTATGGACACCCCTGCATTTTAAACACAGAACACTTAAGGAAAAGAATGACTAGCAATAAACAATAATGTTCAATACCTTCTAAATGTAAAATATAATTCGCCTTCTAAGACTTTTCATTTTTTCTTCAACCTGCATCTTGGAATTGAATCCCAATAAAACATAAAACCATTAAGACTTTGGGTTTTAAGATTTTTTAAAAACAATTTTAAATACAGTACAGAGTATAAATTAATTGTACATAAAATGAGGGATGATGAAAGACCTCTCCCACCTTACAAATAAAAGTATGCAAAAAATGGCCTTTGAAAACAAAGTGAAATAGGACTGAATAGCAAGTATTTTAATATCAGAAATAAACCATTGAGTATAAAGTGAGTAGACAGGAAATGCATATTTCCAAACTGTTTTGAGCATATTTTTCATACATTTTGGTGCCATGGAATTACATTAAGAGACCACAGCTATAGCATTAATGCTTTTTTTTTGTTAACCAGTACAATCTGGCTAAATACAATTAGTTTATTTATTAATGACCACATATCTCAGTCTTATCAGGTGTTAGAGAACCATGGATGTTTTCATATGAGAAAAACTGGGCTGAAGCAAGATGTGTCATAAAAATTTATCTAGGGCATCCAAACATCAATAGCATCACTCAAATGAAAGTCAAGGAGGAGATTATTGAGCCACATTCTCTTTGGAAAACAAAAGCTGAAATAGAAGATAAGGTAAATATTCCAACTAATTTTCTGTTCTGCTTCCATAGGGGGATGGACTGAAAATGGAGCAAGGGAGGAAAAGGTCATTTTGAGACTCCTTCATTAGGCAGGGGAACATGACAGAAAACAATTTCTCCTGTTAGAACCCTAGTTACTCCATGTCTCTATAGTAGCTATTACTTAGTTTGCCCAACTTTAGCATCTTTCCTTTTGTCTCAACTGGAGTAAAATAGATTGTTTGCACATTATACAACATTATCAGGTGGGTTGTTGTATTTGGCTTTAACATGTTGCATAGCCATTATAATCTATAAACCATGGCTCAGAGCTAGGAAGAAACCCAAGTGTGATTTACCCAAAAAATGTAGATTACCAACTGAGCTGCAAAAATCTGGGTTAGACAGCAGAAAGACAAATAACAGAACTCTGTTCTACCATTTAATGATCAGCTAGTATTTTGCAGCACAGAACTGTTAACACTAACCAACCATGGTTTGCATAGCTCATTTAACACATTTTAATGATTGCAAATTATTTATAAATTAATTATTTCTTGTCTTGATGCCTCCTTACCAAGAGCTTTTCACAGTTTCAGCTATTTGGACAAAATTCTCTTAACAAAGGTATTTGTATTACTGCTGGATTCTATCATGTGTTCAGTCACTGAGGATAAAACAAGCATGTTTTCAGTTAAAACTTAAGTACATTTCCCCATCATGAGGCGGCCAATAGCATAGAAATTATAGAATTAGACCTTAAATGCCCAAACCTTGTTCAAACTCTACCCATCTATAATCTCAGCCATTTTCTTTTTATTTTTCCGCTTTTATTAACAACACAGTAAATGACCAGGGCTAAAGTGTAATTGGGAAGGGGATGATTCACATAACTATTTTTTTGTTAGATATTGTCTCAGTAAAGGTCCATAGGCAATTAAATCACTTTTTTTTTCTTTCTGATAAAGTGAATATCTTTTGTTGTTTTTACCCAATTCCTGGAAAAAAGGCTACTGTCTCAACAGAAGACTCAGTGAATTTTGCATTTAGTGACAGGGAACAACTTATTTATCATCTTTTTAAAGAGGGCATATCCCAAGCTGGAGACCCAAGGAGTGAGAAGACTACCATATCCATCAAATGTTACTAATTGAACTGGGATGGGGCCAGTAGCACTTTGTGTAATGATATTCAGCACCACTTAAATTTTATACATGTTCAATACATTGTGCAGCATTGTATGGCTTTTCTAAGATTTTACACAGCTTGGTTTTCATAAGATTGGAAGATATTAACCTGAGATTAGTGCTGTAAGACTTGGGGTATCCAGTATTGGGGGTGAGGGGGTCAAAAGGGCAAGGGCAACTGCCATCTTTACTTTTTTTTTAACTTCTGACCCCTTACCCAACCCCACCAATGCCCCTGTATAAGACTGCATCTGGGCATAAATGATTATGCTAGAGGAAAAAATGACATACAAATGAAGACTGATACTGTATAATAACTATATCCCACCAATGATTGGTTGAAACTGATGCTATTTACCTGGAGTAGCAAGAGCTTTTGTGGTCCTAAGTAGAGACGTCTTTACTGGCATTTCAGATCATTTGTAGAGATGGTGGTGCTGATTGCCTCTTTACTGACTAATCTTAAAACAACATGCTGAAACGTTGTGGTGGCCCTGCTTACTAAAAAGCAATGGTTTATTCTAGCAACTATGGAGGCAGTGGCTTCAAAAATAGCATAAGAGGGGTGCTCGAAGCCTTAGTTTGTCCATGAGTCTCAACTGTTACTTTCCCCATGTAAATTTATTAACAGAAACATCTCTAAATTCAATTGACAGGAGGAGACAATTCTTGCTTAATATCACTTTCAGAAATTATTTCTTTGACCCATGAGGAAACTTTGAATGGGAGTTGGGCAAGATGGACTCCCAACATAACTGCTCCCTTCCTGTTTCCAGAGAGTCAGGAATGAGTATTAAGTATTGATTGCTTCAGTTCCCCAAGGCATGGTATGAAAAATGAAATATACATGAAGACATTAAACATATCAGTGGAAACATGACAGTAAAAGTCCTTAGTGCATCTGCTGTCACTGTTTGCCACACTGACTTCTCTTGACATGCCCACTGCCACAGTAAACAACCTGAGTCCAGTTAAGTCCAAGATGGGGCAAGAAAAAAAAGAGGAAAAATAACCTTGTTATATTCCTGTTTTCCACAAACCCACCACTTCCAAAATGCATTTGAGCCACAAGTCTTGCAATATCTCGATAGTGTTTGTTGCAGCAAAAAGCATGTTGTCCATCCACATTGCTGTCGCTTTGCTCTTTATTTCCTCTCTCCTTTCTTCTTCTTCAAGAGGTGGATATAATGCCATTATGAATGTAAATGGCGAACTTTGGTGAGAAAACATTCAGCGAATGAGGAATTGGGAAGCACCGTTGGCCGTCCAAAAGGGCATTGAGGCAGATGGACGGAGAGAAACTTTTGATAACCCCATGGGGGCTATACAGCAAATATATTAAATAAACCTGAAACATAAGGGGAAAAAAAGGAGGGTTAGTATTCCATTCCAGAGAATAAGTCATCTGCTCATGGTTCCTAAATAAGCCAGCTATGATGTTGGTTGTAGTTTTCTTATACCACTTCACATTTTCATATCCAGAAGGTTTCTGTCCTGTTCTGACAGCTAAATTTGAGGATTGCTTCCATACAAAATACAGTCACTAGGTGGGAGGCATATAAATTTAATAAATTCATTAAACTTAAATAAATCTTCATTGCTTTTCCAGAAGTTCTGGGGCTTTTTTTGTTACAACTTTTTAAAAAGGACTCATAAAAATCAATATGACTGTGCTGGATCGGACCACAACATATATGAGTTTCTTGATTTGGGCTGGATGGGCTTTAATAACTGGCTTCATTTCATATCTCTTCTCACAAATAAAGCTTGACACGGTAATGGAAGATTCGTCACTATAACTTTACTATGCTGAAACTATTACAAATAACATTGCACAGCATGTTTGTTGAATGGCAGGAATTGAATATTGTAGAAATTCGATCATGTCAGAGGCACTGCTGGGCAATTGATTGGCTATGTCAAGTCTCCTGAGCTTAAAACACATATGGAACAAAAGTTGGCATGTTAACAGTACATCATTTTAAGTGTCTTGGGTGACATGATTTACTGTTGTTTCTCAGGTTGTGATTAGCTTATTTTATCCATTTCTTTTTCCTAGTACAAGCATAGGAAGCACTCAT
Organism: Myanophis thanlyinensis; assembly: GCA_017656035.1. Classification (NCBI taxonomy): domain Eukaryota; kingdom Metazoa; phylum Chordata; class Lepidosauria; order Squamata; family Homalopsidae; genus Myanophis; species Myanophis thanlyinensis. Next base: position 4,875 of record JAEANM010009038.1, read on the forward strand.
GGTTCCACTGCAATAGGTGGTTGCTTGACAGGGTAAGAAAGCAACAACTGAAAATGGGGACAGGCAGAAGATAGCTTACAGCTGCATTCTGCCAGAAGGACTTGTAAGTTACAACGTAAAAATGTTACTGTATGGGGAATTTAGAGTATCTGTGGGTGGTTGGATTAAATTGTGTTGGCCTTTATTTTGCAGAGACCGTGGAAAGGTGTTTTTCCAAGTACATCCAATGTGCTTCAGATACAAGTGTTGGTAATATATTTAAAGTTTTGTACATGTCAAGAGCACTAATATAAACTTAGCTTGGTTGGGCTGTTAAGCTTTCACATGCATGCATGCTTTATATGCATGATGTATATTTTTGCGTTGGATTCTTGAGCTTTAACATATTTATTGTTGCTGTATTGTTAATAGAATTTTTGCAGTAAACATTTTTGCAGCAGCTTCCATCCACATTTGCAAACAATCAAACAAAAGGACTTCATTTTGCTGAGGATCTGGCAATGAGGCACAAAAGAAAAAAGATGTGCCAAATCTACTGATCATCTTACAAAACAGCTGGCATAAAGATTATAATCTAAATTAAATTTGCAGTGGCTAATTGTTGAAATGACAATAAAGCCTATTTGACTTGACTAATTGTAAAGTTAAATTTCCATGGCTTGCTTTAATAATTTCAAATTTCATCTTTTGGGTTAATTTTCCTGCAACTTATCTAGACAGAAGGCAATACAATAGATTGTCTGCATGGTATTGTGGATCTGAGACGAGAAACACTATTAATGGGGCTTTTTCCAAATCCACAGTGTTTCTTATATTCCTATAATCAGAATATTTTATTTCTTTTAATTTTAGTTCAGCTGGAACACAGTCAACTGTTTTAACAGACTGTTTCACATTGGACTGTTTTGTCTCAACTCATAATCATCTTCTTCTTTCGGCTGTTCCCATTAATAAACACAAATTTTTTGCACTCCCCAAATAAAATAAGGAATTTGATCATCTGAATTCCTTCTCCAGCCAACTGTGAAAAAACAATGCCTCAGTCATTCAAATGGATTTAGTGTGAAAATAACCTTGGCGAAACAAACTCCCAAAATATAGCAATCAAACATGACAGCTGCAGACTCCAATGGATAGTTAAGACTGCAGAAAGAATAATTGCAACCAGCCTGCCTTCCATAGAAGACTTGTATATTGTGTGGATCAGAAGAAAGGCTGAATATAAACTGTTTCAACTCCTCCCCTCAGAATGCCATTATAGGCCATGGCATGCCAGACAACTAGACAGAGAGACAGTTTTTTCCCTCATGCCCATCACTCTGCTGAACACCTAATTCTCACAGTGCCGTCTAATGTCTACGTATATTTATCCCTGTAGTATTATTATTTATTCTTTTTATCTTCTTTACTCTCTCTCTTGTTGGTATTATTATTATGATTATTACTATTCTATTGCTTTGCATGTGCACTGAGTGCTTCTGTACTGGAGACAAATTCCTTGTGTGTCTAATCACACCTGGCCAAATAAAATCCAATTCAATTGAATTCAATTCGAATGAGTGAATATATTTGGTACATTTACCTGACATTTGTACTTCTGCCTGCCAGCATTTTTATGCTGGAAAAATTTCTTTCAGTGCTTTTTTATCATGTACGTGCTTAAACTTTCGATGCTTCCTCTTTTGTGGCAGCAACCTGTGTGCTCTTGCCCTTGCTGGAAGAGAAGTCACAGCACTTACTGGGGGCTCACCTGCCAAAAAAAGAGGTTGCACAATAAACATCAGTATATAAGAGCTTATTAACACTGGCAAGCTTATTTTTAAAGAATTCTTTCTACTTATTATTTCAGACTTCTCTTCATATGTACTCAAATCTCATAAACATAAATTTCACATTACTCACCTCTGTGCTCATGTGAATTTTCCCGACTGGGAAGTCTAGGTGATACTGGCTCACATCGACACGCCAGATGGTCTTCTAAGGCTACAATTGCTTTATTAAAGACTGGCTTCCTTTCAGCAACTTCAATCTTATTTACCTGTCAAAAAGAGAGTAAAAGCAAACTCTGTGATACATAGCACCGTGAATTCATCTCAGTTCAAGCAGCATTATTACTATTAAAGCTTTTGCTTGTACATTTTAAAACTTTTTCATTGCCTTGCAATAAGGCCCAGATGTAGTATGATTTTTCCCAGTCAAAATACCATCTTAGATTATTCCATTAACATATCCTAATGAACGACTGAAGCTAAAGTCCAAACTGGAAAAACTGGAACATTTCATTCGAACTATTAAACTCCCCTGCTTAGAACATCAAATTATTTCACTAAAACAAATTGCAAAAATGCATCATGAAAGATAATGCTGGCTCCTATTCATTGCTCAAGGTAATTCCTCTTAGCTGATTCTGTAATAATCTACATGGAGCTGAAAAAGACCAAGAATTTACTGAACTCATTCTCCTTGCAAGAAATTATTATCCATTTACTTGCCTGTCACCTACGGCCACCCTGGCTCAAACTGCAAGTCACTGTCACAAGTGTAACAGCAGATTTCTTACCAGAAGAGAAAGGAAAAACTCTACAGCAAACTACTCCAACTAATGGCTGCTGGTGGGTTTTTTAAGCATTTGTTTCATAGCATTGCAGGGTCTGCCCGTATTTACACTACACTTGCATAGCTCTTACAGCAAAGCATTCAATGCGTGATACAGGTTTTTTCTTTATCAGTAAGCCTGTCATATTGATGAGGACTGTCACATTAATTGGCCCAAGGGTCATTCAGCTAGCTTCTAGACTTAGGACCTGGATCTCCCAATTACTAGTCCAGTACTTTAACTATCACATAACAATGGATCTCTGAACTGCCCCACCTAAATTTAAGAGGGTTAATTCTGTAGTATGACTGTGGGCTAAAGAAATACTTCCAGGAGGGGAAGGATGCAAGTCTGTTTTAAATGTGACATGCGGCTATTGTTTGCACAACATTCTTAACAGAGACATTTTTGGTCCTATGTAACATGGAAATCCAGTACTTAATCAATTCAAGATCAGAAAGAGGACCATTTTAATCCCCAAATTTGGAGTCACTTGTTAGTCAAAGCATATTTTTGGATAAGATAATGTCACACAAATTTAGAAGGCCGTAAACATCTATACCAGTCAGTTCTCCAATGAAAAGAGAACAAAGCACGTAACTCTGAAAAAGCAACATGCTGCATTATAGCATTTACTGGCAAGGCCTGACAGTCACAAAACACACTTTTAAAACAGTGAATGTCTGCAGCATCCAAAGCCACATTCATTAAAGCCACATTCTACTATAGCACACAAATTGCTTAGTAAACTTTGTTTCTGAATAAAATATATAAGTTTTCTATTTTCAAAGAAAGCATTTCAGAATCACATTCACAGACTATCACTGTCTAACACAGACATTTTTCCCCCACAATGCTGTCATATCCCTATCATTCCACCCAACTTCATTCTCTTCCTCTTCATAAAATTTTATGGAGAAAGGAATTTCCCACTTAGAAATGGTGTAACATTTTCCTTTCTTTGTGCATTGTTATATGAAAAAACCCAAGGAATTTGTTCCCATACAGACGTCAAGCAAGGCATTTGTATTTTAAAATGCTTTGTCCAAGAAGAAGCATAGAGATTCATATTGATTGGAAACTGAACAGCACTAGAACAGGTAATTTGCAAGATACCCAATTACAATACATCCAGAGAAGATAAATTAGAAGAATACCTGGGAATATGATATTTGTTAAGTGCATGAGCACAATAAAGAATCAAGCTGTTTGTTAGTAGGTATGTTAATATGTTCATTTCTGCCATGTCTACCACTGAAGTATTGGATTTAATTATTGTATTACATACTGTAGGATAATATGTTAGAGAATAGTACTCCTTCCTCAGAAAACTTAAAATAAAGCTATTGATTGCTGTCTCTGCAATCTTTATAAACAAAGGGAGTCAATACAGATCTTAACATGGTTTTTTTAAAACAGGAATTTATAGGACTCAATATATGAAATATATTTGATCCGAGCACTATGAAGGAAACAAACTCCTGAATATTATGATAAATAACTAAATCATTATTAACCTTAATAAGTATTGTATGTGAAAGTATTTATATACCATGGAATCGATTCCTAGTGTGTGTGTGTGTGTGTGTGTGTGTGCGCGCACGACTTCTATTTTAACTTGCCTAAAGTCCCAAACCAAAAAGTTATCAGGGACATTATAACAATATCTCTGAACCCATTCATTATCACAAGTGTCACACCATTCTTTTCCCCTCAAACTTGACAACCATATTAATTTTTATGGTCCACTTGCATTATTTGTCCACAATATGCAACTTTCTGCTTGCTAATCATCATCTGTAGCAAACACTTTTTCTTTTCATGACCTTTCTGCAACCTATGGCATTCTTAATGACTGCCTGCAGGCTCATAATTCAAATACAACTATCTTCTTTCTGCCTCATTTTCTCAGTGTTCACCTTTCACAGTGGTACAATATTTGACTTTCATAGCACTGGAGAAAAAAACCTGCTCCTATATCTGTTGACAAAAAAAAAAAATCCCCTAAACCTTTATGATCTTGTCTGAGTTTGTCTTTGTTTTCCTTCTTAAGATCAATCATTTTTCACTAGTATACTATCCATCTTTACTTATTCTTCACCCCAAAAATCCAGAATTATCTTTCATACTCATAAATCCACTAAGCATATTTAATACTTTCTTATGTTTAACTTTAGTCCAGATTTTTCACTATTTATACTTTCCTAATGAGTTCTTCAGTTGTTGTTTGCACACCTCAAATTCTTTGTTCAGTTTCCAATTTTTACAATGTCTACTATCATTTCTTCCAATCCCTCTAATAATATACTTGTTGTGCAAGTTTAAGGAGTCAATATATATCCATTTTCTCCACCTTTCTGAACTCTATTTTTCCAAATTCAGTTTTTATGATAGCTTGTGAAATTAATTCAAAAGAATGGTATTATGACATGTCCACTACTCTTAAAATGTCCCACTGATATGATCTGCAAAACAAAAAAACCCTTGCTGTGGTCAAAGAATAAAGATAAATATCTTTCTTAAACTTTGGACATTCTCTGACATTGGCTTTCTTCAATATAGATATGTACATTTATGTTTCCAAACACTATATTTCACAAACATGTCCATTATTTGTTAGTATAAATTTTTTATTTTTTCATTTTTTACATAATATCATATATCATTCATCAAATTGTGCGTAGTCAGGTGTACAAAAATCTCTTAAAATAACAGTTGTGGTTGACAAATATTAACAATAAAAATATCATAATATCATAGAAATCATATCTTTCCATATCTAAATTTAAATACATCCATCCTGTCTATACAAATCTTGTACTCTCTGATTTCTAAATTTAATTGTAACTTTTCCTAATTTTACTTATTTCTATTATCTAACCACTGATAAAATATCTCCCATATTTTATAAAATTCACTTAATTCTTTCTCTTTAATTTCAAATGTCAACCTATTCATTTTAGCACATTCTAGTATTTTCCTAATCACTATTTCCTCTGCAGGGATTTTTTCATGATTCCAATGTTGTGCAAATACAACCCTAGCTGCTGTTAGAACATGTACAATCAAATTAGTATTCTCTTTACTATAATTCTCTGGCAACATGCCCACTAAGAAAGTCTCCAGTTTTAAATCAATATGTTGCTTTTCCATTTTTCCAGCCATATGTGTATCTTGTCCAATATTTCTTTGCCAGTGGACATGTCTATCACATGTGATAGTAGGACCCACGTGTTTGGTGACACTTCCAGCATTTAACAGATTTATCTTTAAACATCTTTGCTAGTCTTGATGGAGCTAAATGCCATCTATAAAACATCTTATATAAATTCTCTTTATACACTGTTGACATAGTCATTTTATAATTTCTATCCCATAAGTTTTGCCATCTATCCAGTTCTATTGTATAGCCAAAGTTTTTTTCCCAGGCAATCATCGTGTCCTTCATCTGCTCCTCCTCTAGCTTAATAGACAGTAATATACAGCTTCTTTATAAATTTGTCTTCTTTTCAAATCTATATTTGATCCAGCTCTGTTAGGTGTCTATAAAAACCGAATAGTTTAGCATCTTTCTCATATCTAGAATGTATCTGCATGTATGAATACTATGTTATATCGATCCCTTATGCTCGTTTAGTTTTTAAGTTCCCCCTTTAAGTTCAAAATATCTTTATATGTAACAATCTTTTCTAAATCTATCAAATTTGGGTGTGTCAATGCTTCCATTGTGGAAAGCCAGACTGGAATTTTCAGATAATGCTGTTTCCTTGTTTTCTCCCAAACTAAACATAGTGCATTTCTAACAAAATGTCTTTGAAAATATCCATATATCTCATTTTTCCATACCATAAGGAGGCATGCCAACCCAGTTGTAAAACATATCCCTCTAATGTCAATAATCTTACATTTTCCAGAATAATCAATTCTCTCAGCCAGGTAAGTATTGTAGCTTGATAATACAATTCGAAATCTTTTAAACCAAAACCTCCTCTAGTTCTTGCACCTTGCAACATTTTTAAACTTTTTTTCCCTTGTCATATATACTTTAATACCACCCTGTTAAGATCCTCAAAGTATTTCCCATCCACTTTTATTGATATTGTTTGAAAAAGATATAGAAGTCCAGGCAAAATATTCATTTTTCTTGTTGCTATTGTACCTATCAGTGATAGTTGTAAAGTCTTCCATTTTTCCAAGCCTGCTTTTATTGATTGTAACAATTTTTTACTAATTGTCTCCTTTAATAGTTACACATCTAGCTGTTAAACGCATTCCTAAATATTTTACTACCTTCACTATCTGTATACCCATTTCACTCATCAAATCATTTTTCTATGTAACTGTTAAATTAAAAAGAGGTGATCTCCAAGGAAAATATAAAGCAGTATTTGAAAAAAACCTGACTTACCTAAAATACCGGATTCAGTGAAAAATATGTTGACAGAACGGATTACAATGATGGAGCTGATGGAAGCAATTAAGAAGCAAAACAATGCTAAGACACCAGGGATGGATGGGTTATCAGTGGAGCTTTATAAACATTTGCAGAACCCATTTGGAATACTGATGTTAGACTTGTTCAATGAGGTATTATTGAATGTGAGGATACCAGACTCATGGAATAAAGCATATATACCGTAACTCTCATACCTAAATAAGACTCAGATTTACAACAGATAAATTTTTTAGACCTATATCGTTGTTGAATGTGGACTACAAAATTTATGTAACAATAATTGTGGAAAGGCTGAAAAAGTTTTTGAATAAATTTATACACCCAGACCAAAATGGATTCCTTCCCAAAAGACAAATTAAGAATAATATGACAATGATATTAAATACATTAGAATATTATGAAGCTCATCCAGGAAGACAAATGGATTTGATCTTCCTGGATGCACAGAAAGCTTTTGATAATGTGAATTGGCAATTTATGTTTTTACAATTGCAAGAAATTGATTTTGGGGAGAGATTCATAAATATGATTAAGCAATTTACCATAATCAGACGGCAAGAGTGATGGCGAATGGTGATTTGACAGAGAAATTTAATATTAAGAAGGGTACAAGGATGTCCACTGTCCCCACTAATGTTTATTTTAACTTTGGAAATGTTAAACAGAGGATTTAGACAGGAGGTAGAGATTAAAGGTATGGACATAAAAAAGAAGAATATAAACTGCAGGCATTTGCAGATGATCTGGTTTTTATTCTAGAAAATCTGCAAAGGTCAGGACCAAAACTGTTGGAGAAAATAGACAAATATGGAGAAGTGGCAGGTTTGAAAATAAATAAAGAAAAAATTAAAATGTTGGTTAAAAATTTAATGGTGATTTTTTTTATAACCCACAGCAAAAGGTTTGTGTATTTTTAAACTTTTTTTTTTTAATTTAGAAAGTAGTGAAAGGATAATTAGTGTTGATTTTGGAAATATTTATGGACATGGAAAGTAGGTTGATAGAAAACAAAACTTTGAAAGAGCTATAAGAATATTGTTGTTTAAAATTCTATTAAAATAAATGAAGAACTTACTTTAAGTGTAAGAAATCTCTTCCTGGTAAATGTTCTGATCAAAGACATATAAAAAGAGATATTAAAGTCTAGTTACATTCAGAAAGAATTAAATATTATAATTAAAGGAGAACTCTCACTAAGAGAATGGAGAAAATATTTTAACTGAAAGAACTGAAAGAAATTAAGGATATTTGGCAACAACATACCAAAACTTACTCTTTAGACTGTCTGATACAATAAAAATGGGCTTAAATAAAGAGTTAGAAGACTGTGGCATGAAATACATGGGCCAAACAGGCAAACATCTTGCTACCAGACTGCATGAGCATGAGTTAGCGGTGAACTGAGAAGACAAATTGTCACTTATTTATGGCCACATCCAACAAAAGGGGCATACTTTTGGATTTCAAAAGGCGAAGGTATTAGGCCATTCTGAAGACAAAACAGCAAGGGAAGTGCTTGAAAGCTGGGCATCTATAGAAACCATCAATCATTGCATTGACTTGAATCCAGCTTACAATACGTTATGCATGAGATTGAAGGGGGGAATTTCCATAAACGATGATAGCAATGATCAATGGAATTCAAGACAAGTCACCACTCACGATGGACGATCTGTGCTGAGCCTGACAGGATTGAGCCTGCGCAAAGGCAAGCCACTGAGCAACCAATTGAGTGGGAGAGGCTTAATCCATACGTATGAAACTAGGCAAGCAGTAAGAGAACATCAACTAGCCAACAACAAACTTCATTTTATCCACTCTGACGAAGGGGATGAGCAAGTCCCCAAAATGTTAGCCGCAATAAACATGGTCCACGACAGCATTTTATCTCCTTCTTTTATACAGAGAGGATATGAATATAAAATTGACAGTATATATGAATGATATTGACAAAGATGTTATACAACACCAACAAATGAAACTTGCCAAGGCTTCAACAGTTAAAAGGGACACACAAATAAAAACCAGAAGGAAGATTGGAATATGTGGACCTTAATTCAGAAAAGTGAGTTGGCTAATTTTCTTACTTTGGATTTACAAAAGAGATGTGCTATACCTATGAAGAAATTCATGAGTAAAGCAAGAGAGAGAGAGAGAGAGAGAGAGAGAGCTTCTGGAACATTACTTAAAGGGAATAATTAAGTCTGTTAAAATTAAAACTAACTTTACAAAGTGGGCCTATTTGATCAAAGTTACGGTAAATTGTATGTAATCTTTTCTAACAGCTTTTAATGGGTTTTTCTTGCCTAGGACTGAATGATGAGACTTTAAATATTTGCTTATGGGAAGAAGAATTTTGTTGTCTTTTTAAAGACAGTGACAAGCTATGATATTATAATTAGAATAGATGAAGAGAAGATGAAAAATTTGTTGCATCATTTAAAGGGATTAAAGATTAATATTTTCAATTTGTTTTTTTTTGTAGTAGCTCTTAATGATTTTTTTCTTGATTAAGTTTGAATGATGAGGTTTAAAAATTGTTTATAGATATGAGAGACATGGGAAGTTTTAGAGAAAATCACAAAATATATAAACTATGAGAAAGAATAATGAAAGTTGAAAGTTAAAATATCTATATAGTTATTTCTGGTGAGGTTTTATTATTTGTCAACAGATAAAGTGAGATCGGATGACAAGAGAAATCTTAGAGAAGCTGTTAAGCTATTGAAATTGTTTATATTTGTCTTGACAAAGGGGAAAGCTATTTCTGTATACATTATTAAAAAAGAAATACCCTTTTTCTTTTTTGCATTTTATATTTTGTTATTGTTAATATTCTTTTTAGTTGGTATTAGTTTTTTTATCGCTATAATTTTAAAACTCAATTAAAAATGTTAATAACAAAAGGAACAAGATATTTAATGAGTGTGTATGGTCAAAACAACAAGTGAGAGGATCCAGAATTAAAGGGTGCTGAATGAATAGAGATTGAATATAACAATAGATGTGAATAGATAGTCCTGATTTACCCAGTTCATTCAGTGACCATTTGAAGTTACAGCAGCACTGAAAAAAGTGACTTATGACCCTTTTTCATATGTATGACCAGTGCAGTGTACCCAGGGTCATGTGATCAATATTCAGATGCTTGGCAACTGACTCATATTTTTTGACAGTCCCGGGGTTATGTAATCACCTTTTATGACCTTCCGACAAGCAAACTCAATGGGGAAACCAGATTTACGTAACAGCCATGTTACTAACTTAACAACTGCAGTGATTCACTTAACAAATGTGGCATGAAAGATCATAACAGGGTGCAAATCTCACTTAACTGTCTCATTTAGCAGTAGAAATTTTGGGCTCAATTGCAGTCGTACGTCGAGGATTTCCTGTACCAAAGAAAAATGTTGCAATGGTTTGAACATATAGAGAAACTAAGGATAGAAATGCAAAATAAACATATGAAGGAAAACTGAGGCAACATATGAATCAGTGTTTTATGTATGAATGGAATGGAAGCAAGGATGATTTGGAAGATAGTAAAATATGAAGAGGTGTAATGAATGGTTCAACTGTAAACTGATAAGTCGATTCCTTTTTTCTTTCCTTTAAAATTCTTTGATTTGTTTTTCTGAGGGGAAAAGGCTGACTGGAACTGATTGAATGTGGTAGTCCAAAATATATGGAAGGCGCAAAATACCGACAGCTGAATTATCAATTGAACCAAAATTAGCTTAGCCCAAAGAGCAAGTTAATTTATAAACCATAGCTAAACTATTTTGGGGGTCTCAAAGTCCTATTCTGATTATTTTCCTTTTACCCGCTATCAGCAGCACAAAGAGGTTTGACTGCTTCCAATAATATCCATTGATGATTAACGAAAGATGAGGAGTTTCATATATTTATCATCAAATGGCATTTGTTTTTCTTTGTGAGGTGAACTTCCACCTGGGCGGTTGAAGTCAGTGTCTATCTTCTATCTTCTTGGTGCCCATTTTAAACCCATTTGTGATTTGATACAATCGAGGCTAGAAAAGGGGCGAGACTATTTATTAGTGTTTAGATTTACAGAGTTGTGCCAATTGCATTGTTCCTGATATTGTTCCCAGTCCATTGGCATGTTCAGCAATTACTTTTAGGGACTTCCTTGTATATATCAGGCTTCTTGATTCAAGACAACTTCCAGGTCAGTGCTCCCATCTCTCTTCATGGATAGAAATTTAGAATGATTGAAGATGACAATCCAGGAATGTGAATATGCAGTCTTCTGGCAGATGCCAAACCATAAATCCTAAGATTTAAATCATCTAGCATCCACAGCAGTGAGATAGCAGTTCAGCAAAATCTGAAGATTTCAGATTCCCACCCTGACTTCAAATACTTAATATTGGATTTAGAATTATTAGATGTCACTTGATTACAACTATGTAATTATGCTAGTTCATTCATGCCACAAGATTTTGGTAGACAACATCATTTTAAAATCATATTATCCAACATCCCTATGTCTATTTCAAATCAAATTAAATCAAATCAAATTTTATCCATCACATGCATAGACATACATAGTACAAAATGCAGTGAAATGTGTTTTCGACCGCTCGCGAGGTAGTAGGCAAGGGGATAGTATGGACAGGGAGGGAGAGTAAATTATGGAGTGGTTAAGAGAGGTAGATT
>JAEANM010009039.1:0-16605 GCA_017656035.1 Myanophis thanlyinensis
GGCTAGAAACAACTGCCTTATTTACAGGATTAACCCTGTAAAGTTAATCTTTACAGGATTAACTCTGCAAAGTGGGAGAAAAAAACAAAAGGAGATTTCTTCTAATAATCGGTTCTATAGAACTGGTGCAAACTGGCTGAATTTCACCTCTGCCTCCCTCACTCTTTCCTTCCCTCCCTCCCCCTCCCCTTCTCCCTCTCTTTCACCCTCCCCCTCCCCCCTCTCTCTCCTTACTTCACAGGGTTATGAGGAAAATACCAGGTGGGAGTAGTAAATAGGTTTACAGCTTTGTAAGGTGAGATAAAAATGTAATAATAATTTTGCTTTAGTGTCAGTTAAAAAAAATATCAGATGGTTCTCCTCTTTTATCATTTTAAAAACACTTTCTGAAGGTAAAAGTCAGCTGTCTTTTGGAGATGTGTTTGTGACAAAAAGCAACAAAGACTCATTGTGGCCTTTTTAGGATTAAGCCATTTGTTATAATTTCATGTTTTGCATAGCAGAATCTATACTAGAGGCATTTTGCTGTGAGGCATTCTGATGCTAATATTGCTGTTTAATAAAATTGCTACTAAGCATACCTAACAGTATGAACATCAAATAATGTCTACTTTGTTAAAATGAGAGTGTGTGAAATACACCCACCAATGTACAGTGTTCTAAATCCAAGGAAGTGTGCTAAAAGGCATATGCATTTTGCAACCTATTGCATTCCACTCATGCTCTTTCACTCTCTTTTTGCACCTATTAATTCAAGCCTTCCCTCATGTCAATGAAACAGTGCAGTTAAAGAATTAATATTTCATCTGCTCACATCTGCATAACATTGTTATTACATAGTCGGAAATAGCTGGAAAAAAATAGCACAATTTTGAGCTTGCAAACTTCTTTCCTTTAGCTCATTTAAAAAAATGTTAAGAATTAACTTTTTGCTGATACTTATTGTGCTAGATATGGGTGTCAAACACAAGGCCTGGGGACTGGATCCAGCCTGCAGGATACTTAGATCTGACCCATGGGGCCGCCCTGGAAACAGTGAAGAACCGGCCCACAGTGCCTCTACCATTGAAAATGGAACTTGAGAAGGCCACAAGCCCTTGCAAGCTCCATTTTTGCTGACAGAGTGTTGTAGGAGGGCATCGCAGCCTAAAACAGAGCCCAGGAGCCCATTTTTGCTGGCAGAGCACTTGGGCTGCCACAAGAGCCCCCGACATGATTGACGTCAAACTGGCCATGCCTACCCTGGCCACTCCCATCCTGGCTCCCAGAGGTTAAACACAACCCTAATGCAGCCCTCAATGAAATTGAGTTTGACACCTCTGTGCTAGATGAAGAACTTGTTTATTTTCATAATTTGTTTGGTCCTCTTGTTTTTGTTCTCCTCTTAGTCGTATCCAACTATTTTAAGGCAATTAAGTAAGACATGATGATTCCCTCACCTACCCTGACATAGAAGATGGCAGGGAGGACCCAGCTGTTTCCATGCAGCCCAATCCAGACATCATTCCCAGAAGTACCAGAAATCATCCTCCAATATTCTCCCCAGTAGTGCCTAGTTCTCCAATTCACTCCAAAAGGCTGCCATGAAAACAACTTATGGAGAAATTGAATGTTGGAGGAAAAGTGTCAGGAGAACAGGTTAGAGTTTATATTGGATGTTTTATGAGTAATGGTGGCATCACAGTAAGATCACAAAAACCTCTGTGTGGGTTTATCTCAGATGCCTCCCCCATATCACCACACACATCCAGCACAGTGGTGAAATGCAGCCTGGTCACACCAGAACTCCCAAACTGGTAGCAGCAATTTTAATTTGGCTCTGCCCACCCACCACTGCCCTTTCCTCTCCTATAAGAAGGGTCCGGGCCTTCTCTGTGGCTGTGCCCTCCCTATGGAACGAACTCCCTACTGAGATCCGAATCATTACCGACCTACGAGCCTTCCGAAGTGCATTAAAAACTCATCTTTTCCAGCTAGCTGGCCTGGCCTGATACCTCCGGGGTATTTTAACTTTGGGTTTTAAAGTTTTATAATTAATTTTAAATGGGATTTTAAATTGAATATTTTTAGACTTCAGCGTATTTAATGATTTTATATTGGGTTTTAAATTGTTTTTGTGTATCTTGTATTTTATATCTGTATTTTATCTGCTGTGAACCCCCCCGAGTCCCTAGGGAGAGGGGGCGGTATATAAATTTAATAAATAATAATAAAATAATAATAATAAGAGCTTGCTTTTTTCCCCTTACCTTAATTAGCATGGATCAGCTGTTTGGTGTGCCTCTGCAGTCTTCCTAATCATCCAGTTGCCTCTGGTGCGTGTAAATTATTTTTTTAACAGCCACACAGCAGCACGGTTGGTGTGCATGTGCACACACCAAAACAGTATCAAAACTGTTTGGATTCCACCATTGATCCAGCAGCAGATTTGTCTTAACTTCCCATCATAAGAACCATTTGTATGGACTAGAGGTTGTATGTTCTAAGGAATAACATTAATTGTTGGATCTATCAGATACATTGGGTGTCTTCTTGGAGACTATTGAACAATGAACTTTAGGAAGCAATTTGCATGTATCTTTATTGTTTTAAATGGCTTATAGTGAGTTGCTATGTTTTCATTTGAATATGCTATACCTGCAAATAAAAAACCATATTGATTGATTGATATTTCTGTTGCTGGCTCATTTCACCTCATAACTGGCTACATGACATCATGTTTCTTGACTTCGTATTTTATACTTTGCTTGATGAAAAAGAAGAAATTATTCTCTTCCTCTCTCCAGCCAGCAGCAATCTGAACATTCATCAAGTTTTTTTCTGAATCCCAAGGGCTTTACTCACATAGATACATGAAATATCTCTTTCCTTAATGAATGTCCCAGTTTGAAGCTTTCCTGTGTGAAATAAAATACTGATTTCAGGTTGTAGAAACAGGTTTGTTTGTTTTTTACTAGTTACTCCAGAGTTACCAGCTGGCACTAGATAATAAGGCAAGGTTCACTTTTCAATAAATATTTTATGAAATCGTTTATTGGAGTACTAATTATTACAGTTCTGGAATTTGTTTTAGTTCTAGAACTAAATACTCTCACAAATCTCTAACTTTAAACCCCACTTTTGGATATCTTTTGCTGAAGTAGCATAATTTGGCAGGAAGCAGAGAATAATATTTTTGCTGCCATTGTTAAAACATATGAGGGAGGAATTGTTGCTATTTAGCACAAATCACCCAAATATCAGAGTATAGATCAGGGGTGGGCAAACTTTTTGACTCGTGGGCCACAATAGTTTCTAAAATTTGACAGAGGGGCCGGGCCAGAATAGGTGAATGGTGTGTTTGTGTGTCTCTCTTTTTTTTCTGCCACGGAGAGAAAAAAGAAAAAAGTTTTCTTCTGGGTCTTGATTGGACAGGAAGTGGCCAATCAGAGCAGCAGAGGGATGACCAGGGAGGGAAGGAAGGAAAAAGGGGGAGCAGCAAGCCCCGCCTCCAGCGTGCCTTCTAGTTTGTGATGGTTGTCGACCCAGCGAAAATTGGCTTTTCTGGGCTCTCCATTCCCTGAACCGGGTCTTCCTCGAAACTGCAGGGTTCCTGCTAGTAACTAGTTCGGCGGGCCAGATTAAAAAGCCCAACGGGCCGGATGTGGCCCGCGGGTCATAGTTTGCCCATGTCTAGTATAGATCCATTTCTATATTTAGCTTCTTCTTAAAGTGAAGAGGCTACCTTTTTATTTCTCTTCCTCCTCCTTCTCTTTCTTTAACAAAAGGCTTTACTCTGGATATTACTTTTGTTTCAAAACAAGTTTGAACTGAGGATATTAGAGAAATGCAACTCTGCATTAGTTTAACTTTGGAGGACTCAAAGCTCTAGGACTGTGATGGCGAACCTATGGCATGGGCGCCACAGGTGGCATGCAGAGCCATCTTACTGGGCACACAAGCTGTCAGCCAACTTACCTCCAGCTGAGCATGCACATGCAATTGTGCATGCATGCATGATTGCAGAGACCCAATCTCTGGGTCTCCTCAGTGCATGCACGCAATTGCAGCAGGAAATCCAGCTGGTCTTCAGAGCTCCCCTGAGCATGCACACGATTGCTCATGTGTGTGTGAGTGCCTGCATGCAGTGTGCATGCATTGCACATGTAAAAACTATATGCATATGAAGATGGTGCGGTTGCACATGAGGTGCACATGGAGGAGCTATACACAAGTGCAGATGGCACACTCAAAGTGCGTACTTTTTAGCACTCAGTAAGTAAAAGGTTCACCACCACTGCTGTAGGATATGTAGACAGTACTGTAGTACATTCTCAAAGTTGTGCATTTGGAATGTATCAAATGTCCAATACTTTTGGTGATAATTTCTATAAATGTGACATAATAAATCACACTGAATTGTAAACAAATCTCCAACAACAAGTAGAAATATGAGGAAAAATGGAATGGACATTCTCAGTTATCTGAATGTAAGATAACTGGTTTTATTTATCTTTTTGGTATGTTACTTATGTGTGTGTGTGTATGTGTTCTGGGGATGCTGGAAAGATACAGTCAATCTGCTTCACAACCAGATAATGCACCTAATCGTTGACCAGATGAATTCAGCTACTTTTTTCCTCAGCACTTGTACAATCAATTCCTCCTTTCTCCTTTCTGATCAGCCTCATTTTTATCTGCTTTTTCCTTCTGGTTTACATCATTGGCTGGTCTGCTGGATGCTCTTCTCAGGTTTTGACAATTGGAGGCATCATGGCTTCATTGGAAGTAATTGTCCAAATTGTGTGGATATCACAGAAATGTAATGTAAGCCAGTTTTTCTCAACCATTGTGACTCTTACTGAATCCCTGGTTACTTTCCCATTGAAGTGGTACCTCTATTTATCTATTCACATTTGCATGTTTTTGAACTGTTAGGTTGGCAAGCATTGGGGCAAGGATGGGAGCTCTCCCTATCACATGGCACTTGGGTCTGAAGCCCACTGAAAAGTCCAGCGTCTTAACCATTGAGCCACCATGCCGCCCCAGATCATATACTAATTGCTATGAAATCATGGAATGAGTCTTAACAGATAAGCTAAATAATTGAGGTGGGGCTGTCTGTGTAGCTTACAATTCCCAGACCATTCCACCAACAGGTGGAAGAATTGGCAACTAACTTGTCTGGAAGTCTGATATAGACTGGTTTTTGCAGTTTCTACAGCCTTTTGATTATAATACAATAACAGTTGAGGAAACAAACCATTCAATAATCCTCAAACCAGAAGTGAGAACAGAATTCTGAATAAGTGTTGACTCCAATTCTCCTTCTTAAAAGAATGCTTGTCCAAATTAAGAACGGCATCTCTGCCTAAGATGCTGCACTGACAAGAGGTTCACTGTGGGAAACTTGCTTAGTCTTATGCCCCCTTCCACACTGAACAGCACACTTACACAAACAAAGGACCTGTGTGGGCTCAGTGCCCGGCTATGTAATTAATTCACTGGCAGTTTTGGCAAACAGCTTCCTCAAAGCTTAAATTAATTATTTGTTGTTTTAAAAAGGTAATTATATTGACATATTGTACAGAGGTGTAGGGAACATTCACTGGCAATTATCAACCACTTTGCAGCAGCTAAAGCTGCCCTCTTTGCTCTCCATAAGTTGGAAGGCCAATTTCCATGGAGATTTATTTCCAGGAAAGATCTCAGTTGAGTGAAATGATGTCTCCTCGCTGTATTGATTTGCATACCTTCGTATTCCTCCAGGTTAAAAATTCAGTGTCAGTGCATTGTAAAAGGAACTGTTGTTAATTATCCATGTGCTTTTATTTGAAGTTGTAAGGAAGAGTAACGTGTGAGTGGAATCAAGGTGTGAAATCAGTACCAGGCATCGGGTTCTCCAGCTTGGAGTTGATCTTTATGGACTTTTGTCGATGTAAGATATTTTTACAGCAACACCTAAAATTCATTTACGAACATGTAAATCTGATACAATAATACATATGGATAAACTGTGACACTATTCTGTTCCCAAGCTGAATTAAATAGGGAGGTTTGGAGAAAAAGAAAATAATTTATTCATACACAGCATATTTAGGGGCAAAACATAGTTTTCCCAAACCTTGCCTAATTTCCTTTTCTGTAGAAAACCTATCCAATGCTGACATTCCTGCTTTATAGCTTGAGGTTAATTTAACTTTCTTCCATTGACCTTGAGATCCATTTTGATATGTTTAATATTTAAAAATAATGGAAAGATGATCATTAATCCAAATAGGCCAGAGAAAAGAGAGTGGAACAGTTGTTCCAGAATATGAATGAGATGGGCCATGGCAAATAAATACATAGTAAAAGACTAATGAAGCAACAATGGATTAGGAAGGTAGGTCAGACAAACAAAAGGCAATTCCAAGAAAATAATCAAAAAAAGGAGTAGGACTGTTAGTTTCTCACTCTTAGAGTAAGTAAAAAAGCCCAAGCTTTGTAAAAATGGTTCTTAAAATCGGTGCTAAACCACAAATCATTTTCCCTTTCAGAAAATGTATTTTTTTATAAAAATAGCCGACCAACCCTACCTCCCAGAATGGCTGGATCAGCATAGTCCAGAAGAAAAAACTGAACAAGTTCTCGACACAGAGATTTTTGCACACAGTTACTTGGCAAAGCTTGGACAATCTCAATATACTTGATTTGCAAGGAGGCCAGGACTGGAAAAGCCCTTTTCATATAACTTAACATGCTAGGAAGTGAAATCCCATTTTTCAAAAGCTCAATGTTCCAAATTTGAAAAGAATGCAATGAATATCCAATATGAAGCTGTGTTGTTTCATCGTATGTAAGACTGAACAGAAGATTGATTCTCATACTGGTATTTTTAACACTTGGGTATTATTTTTTAATTTGCAGAATGTTTTGTAGAAGTGCTTTTTTATTTTATTTTTTCTCACATGTATCATAGATGTTCTTGGGCCTCACAGATTGACAGTCTAGTAGAAAATAATAAGAATCAGATGCAGTGGAAACCCTCGGTTTTCAATAATTCAAGCTACATCTGGGTTGATGGGGTCTCATGAGATAAGCTATTTTACACATAGCCTTGCTGCAAGATGAGTGTTTCTTTTAATAATTTGTTAATGTCTGCACATACATGTATATCACTATATTTAACAGTTAAATGTCTTTTTGAGTTTAGGGAGATGTTTGTATTTTGTAATCAGGAAAGAAGACAATTAATACAGGCCTTTCCTTGTGTTTGTTCTTGCAGAGCTCAAGGCCAGTGGAACTGCACGCTTCTTCAATTTCCTTCTCAACTCAACAGACTACAGAATCTTGCTGAAGGATGAAGATCATGACCGAATGTATGTGGGAAGCAAAGACTACATCCTCTCACTAGATCTTCATGATATCAATCGGGAGCCCTTGATTGTAAGAACACTTTTTTAAAAAAAAAAATTCTTATCAGGAGTAGGCAGAGGGAAATTCTGTTGGATGTGGAACAAAATGCTTCTGAATCTATGCTGAATTTGCAATAGACAGGTATTGAAGCAAATGAGTCTCTCTGGAAAAGTAAGTTGAGAATAGGATTGCTTTTTATAAAAAAATATTTCTACAGTTGATATATCATTTTTTTCCTAGTGATGCAGTGAACAAAATATTAAACAATATTTGTCCAGAATTTTTAGGAAAGGTTTTGTTTTGCTTTCTTGGAGAGTATTTTGTCTCTTCAGAGTTTTTTTTTCTTTTTTTGCTACATCATTCAAAATAAGATTAGTCTACCAAATATAAAACTAAAGTATTAAACAAACTCTTGACAGGCACCTCTTATGCCACAGTGTCATTTAGTGCTTATTTATCTTTTTGTCTGCTTGCTTACTTAAAGTCAAGAGTCCCAAGAGACCAGAGGAAAGCTCAACACGTAATCTGTAGGCTATTCCATCAGAAATGATGCCTATGGAGGATTATTTTCCATTTTTATCTCAGGAAAGAAATGTGGATGGGAAGAAATAATGTGTAGATCTATTCAGGAATACATAACTATTTATTTTAGTGCCTTCAAGTTAGTGTTGATTCCTGGAGGCTGCCTAGAAAAGTCCTTGCAATTTTCTTGGCAAGTTGTCATAACTGGTTTGCCATTGCCTGCTTCCTAGGGCTGAGACCAAGTGACTGGGCCAACAACACCTAGCTGGCTTTGTGCCAAAGGCAGAACTAGAGTTCACAGTTTCTAGTCTGGTGCTTTAACCAGTAGACCAAGGTCTGTCTTCTTAAAAACAGGTGACAAAATCATGCGAGAAACATTGCTTATATCTGTGCATTTTAAACTGGGTTTCATGATCATTCAATATTTAAAATGTTTTAAATATTTAAATGTTCTTCATTTCTAAACTATTATTCATGAAGCAGTATAAGTTTAAAATTTGTATATGTGTTTGTATGTACTTGTATGTTACTAGGACAAGAACTTAAATTGTCATTGTGATTCCAGAACAACCACATTGTACTTTGCACCCACTGATAAATAGGATTTTTTCACAATGAAAAGAATGGGGCAATTTCCAGAATATTCCCCCCACCTCTCAAAAAACATGTACTGCCTTTAAGAAATACATCTGAAATAAACAGCAAGGTGATGTAAAATCATCACATTGAAAAACTACTTTGTGCAATCTTTGACTACTTGGGGCAAACAGATCTGCCAAGAACTTTGCCCATTTTGCTCAATACTAACTGATCAGAAAATTGGCAGAAAGAAATCTCCGGTTTTCAGCTGGTAATGACAGCAACCTAAGGTAGCATGAGTAGTGAGGGAGGAGAAGCCTATCTTCTCCCAGCAACCTTACTCAACCGAAGGATATGTTGGTGTGCATGATATGCAAATGCATGTGACTAAAACTCATGAGCCCCAATCTGGCAATTTCTAGAGCTTTTGTGCCTGAATATAATATATATATATTTACTTCTGTGCATGGAACATATTCAGCCGAAGCCTTATCAGCATTAAATTGTAGGAACCAGGAAAATATGTTCAGCCAGAACTAAGTTCCTTGGTAATAATGCATGTTAAAAAAAAATTTGTGTGTGTGTGTCTTAGTAGAAGGAAGCAAGGTTAGAGTTTACCAAGCTGTTTCCTGCAAGGCCTAGTTAGCCTTTTGACCAACTGTCCTTGAACTCTGTCTTGTTGAGATCTCTCAGCTGCTACTGTTTGGGGTTTAATTTCAGAGGAGCCAAACGCTCTGAGCAAAGGAAGCTGCATTTGCTTGCATATTTCCCTTCCTCTTGAACTTTATTACCCTTGGCTCCAGCTGAGATCCTCCAGACTGAGGCATGAGGCAAGGAGGAAACATGAGCTGTGAAGAGGAAATGGGACTCCAGGCTCAGACACACTGCTTTATGCTTCATTCCTCAGCCTAGATCCAATTAATTAATAAGCTTAGGCCTTGCTACATGCTGGGAATTCTCTGTTTATTCTCTGGTATTCTCCATTGTCACTTACTAAATATTCAGTATAAGTTTCATTAGCCAAGGGGTTTCCAAACCCTTCACACTGTTTAATGCAGCATTTTTCAACCTTGACAACTTTACAATGTATGCTCTTCAACTCCCAGAATCCCCTAGCATGGTGGCTGGGGAATTCTAGGAGTTGAAGGTCATACATCTTAAAAGTTTCTGAGAACGAGAAATATCACTCTAACAGATCCACTCCATTAAATAGTCATCTTAGTCATCAGTTTCTCCTGATTAAGGAGAGGGAGAATTTCAGAAGGTTTCTGAGTGGTCCTCACTATCTTGAAATACAGTGCCATTAAGTTGTCAACAAACATCACATTTATCTTTATGCAATTGTTAAAAAAGGAAAATTAAATAAGATGAAAAATTACTAACATGGCATCTTCTTTACTTAGGCTTCACTGCAGAATAATAATAATAATAATAATAATAATAATAATAATAATAATAATAATAATAATAATAATAATAATAATAATATATTTTGAGAAGGTATTTGGTCGATACTTAGAATGGTGGCAGCAACCTGTATCAACCATCAGTGCCAGTCAATAATGTGACACATTTTTAAATGTTCAATTGACTGAGTTTCATGTTTAATGAATAAAGTGTATAATAATAATAAAAGAACTTGTATAAAAACTGTCTCCCAGTGATTTGAGGAAGCTCACAATAAAATAAAACTACAATTAAACTGACAAACAATGGTAAGGATCAAATCAGAGGGAATGAGGCAAGGACCTCTCACTCTCTTGCAAAAGATTTATTTATTTATTTAATACATTAACATATTATCTATATAACTTTCTTATTGTGTGCTGGCTGGGAAATTCTGGGAGTTTTTAAAATAATTTTTGTTGCATTTCAAATAGTGACAGAAAAAAGAAGAAAAACAAAAGAAACAAGATGCCAAATCGTACATAATAAAAAAGACATATCATGAGCTTAAAATGAGTGTAATTATAATAATGTAATGTAAACAGCACACACATATACATGAACACACTCATTTCTAATACACTTATACAGTATAGCTATCATTTGTGTTGACCTGGGATTTCTGGGAATTGAAGTTCACACAGCATGAAGTTACCAAGGTTGAAAATCACTGGTTTAACAAGTGGGGAACCAGACTTGCTTTACTGGAATTCTTGTCTTTTTTCCCCCCAGAACCAATAAAGTACAAAGTCCTCTTTTGGGTCCATTAGAAGGATTTTTCCTTTCATGCATCTGTATTCAGATCATTTTCCTTGTGTTTGAAAATAAGCAGGACCAGGAGTCTGGCATTTGCCATCCTGACACCGAGATAGTTCTCTGGAATTGTACAACTATTATTTTCTCAGACTTTAGAAAAATTGCCAAGGACAAGAAGGAAAGCTTTGACCTGCACCATTTATAGTTTGTTTCAGCTACAAATATGCTGTAGCATAAGACATGGGAAAAAAAGGAACGTTGGCTCTGAAATGAGAAATAATTCAAAGTTCTTCAAAAAAGAGAGCGAGGATGGGGGGGAGAAAGCACAATCAATAGGGCATGCAGAAAT
The DNA here is from genome assembly GCA_017656035.1 of Myanophis thanlyinensis. Lineage (NCBI taxonomy): Eukaryota > Metazoa > Chordata > Lepidosauria > Squamata > Homalopsidae > Myanophis > Myanophis thanlyinensis. The sequence goes on from JAEANM010009039.1 coordinate 11,030, forward strand.
TTGCTTTTCAGAAACATCCAACATCTCTTTGGAAGAAATGCTTCACATTTGCTGATTCTAAAGGGGCACCAGACCTTATTTGCTCAGAAGGGAAGTTTCAGTAACCACTCAATGATACATAAGCACCCATCCTTAGGACTTGCTTGTTGCAATGCACAAGGAACTTTCTTTAATAGTAAAGTCATTTCCTGCAAAAGACCCTGTATGTTTGGATCTTCCACTGGGTCGGGATGAAGAGAGGATGCAATTACTCATCTCCCCTTCCTGAAGTGGATGCAATTTTGTAGGAGGCTTAAGTTAAATGTTCCATTTGTCTTCTAGGGTGAGTGTGGGAATTTCATCCGACTTATCCAGCCCTGGAATCGAACACACTTGTATGTCTGTGGCACTGGCGCATATAATCCTGTCTGCACCTTTGTCAACCGGGGACGCAAAGCACAGGTGAGGTGATGTCAGAGTGTATGACTAGAACTGCATCCAGACTGGTAATAGGGAAGCATCTGGACATGGCCTCAGAGTACTCTAGAAGAGTCGAATCCAGATTACACTCCCATAGATTCTGGTGGAGGAAACAATCAGAGGCTAACTTTTCTGGCTTTGAGCACTGAGAGGCCTTCATTTGTTTAGCCCCATGTTTAACCTCAAAGGCATAAGATAATGTGCAATAACTTCTCCTCTAAGACTTGACCTTGGCCTAAAGACATTCACTTGTCCCCTGAAGGAGTGAACATGTAAGTCTGAATCTCATCAGTTTATAGTCACTCACTCTATAGTCACAGTGTTGCAGTGACTTGCAAAGTGAGAAAAAGGAGACAAATATGTAGGATATGAGATGGGGTAAAATAAATACTAGCTGAGTTCATTTTTATTCTTGATGCAATTTAGACTGTCCTCTTTAAATGGAGGTATTGAACCATTCACGCTACATACTGAGCATTCACTTCTTAAGAAAGAAAGTTCAAAGCTTTGTATGGCTTCCATACTTCATATAGCTGGAGATCAATTATTCAATAAAACCCTTTAAAAGGTTCTTCTGAGAATCTTATGAAGTAGAACCCATTGATAAATCCAGCAACATTAACTCAGGTTGTGCTATTTAGAGTAGTGACTGCTGATATAGTATGAAATCAGACCTAACATGACATCTTTATCATTTATTTAATGAAAGCTTGCTGAAAGATATTTGGATTGCTGCATTGTTGTGTTGCTTTTCTTCAGGTTGATGGAGCAAATTTCTCTGTTCAAGAAAGAATTGGAAATTGTCTTTGCTGCCCATTCCCAGGACCATAATATATACAACTGAATTGGAGATGGGGCAGCATAACTATGTAGAACAGATTGCTTCTCATCCATGTAGCATGAGATTGTCTTTCTCACAGTTTGTATTTATATTAAACACATTTCATATTTTAGTACTATAGCTCTTACCAGCATCATTTGATCTCCCCATTGCTGGGATCGGTGACTACAATGTAATGCTTTGCCCCATCTACCAGGCATACTTCTATAGGTCTTTGGAACTAGTAGGTCTTGAGAGAGACCGTGCCATAAAGAAGCAAAATTCTTAGTAAAATAATGAATCTTACATAAAAACAATGAAAAATCTCTTTCCTAGAGAATGATTTGGCTCAGTAAATCAGCATTCATAGGGTTATTTTAAGCTTGTTTTTGGTTGGCTTTGGGAAGTCCCTGAAAATCTGGAAAAACACGTTCATATTTAATTTATCCTTATTTTTCCCCTTGTGGTAAAACACTGCAATTAGAATGAGACCCCTATTTGCAGGGGTCTCAAACACATTTCCATGCTTAACCTGAGCACACTGTCATAATTACAGGAAGTCTTCCTGGAAATGTTTGAAGTGCCTGCTTAAGAAAATGTTTACAAATTCAGGACCAAGGATTACCTTTTATGTTAGCTCAAAGGCAAGAGTCTTAAGCAGAGATCAAGTCCATCCAAACAAATGGTTATACAGGCATTCTCTAGCCAATGCTAACATTTTTCTAAGCAAATAGAGCGATCAAGATTTCTATGTAGGTTCAACCGCATAGTGCATATCCCAGAGGCTTGCTGTATTCAATTGTAAATGGTTTCCATTTGTATGTACTAGGAAATGTACATACCATTTGTGTGCTCTAGGATATTCTTTGTCTCTGCTTAAAGGAGGTGAGAGATTTCAAGCATTACAATGGTCCATGCACCTCTATCTTCTGTCCATTGACAATTAGGGTGAACCAAAGGACTAGTCTCATTTTTGCAATGATCCCAACTCTGAAACATGAGTGAATAAGGGAGAAGCATATGCGAAAGTTTATGAATGCATAGATACCTTAGAAATTTGATCATCTATGATAGAAGATACATTTATTTTCAAAACTTTTTTTCCAATTCAGTATGTATTCATATCCCACCAGGAACATGATTGCAGTATGAAGTCCCTGGAAGGCAGGAATTGAGGAAAGCTGTGTTTCACAGGTTCTGTTACGTAGATGGAATTTTAAGTGGTTTGGAAAAGATAATATGAAACTCATTTAAAAAGGACCACAAAGTTTGAAGAAAAAAAAATAGCAGAATTTTTAAAATGGTCTATAGGCATCTGGTGATTAATTAGATAAATTATGTATTGGAATAAATCATGTTGATCTGATTTAATATCTGTGGTTTCTAAAATAGACCTCAAAGAAATAGAATAATAGAATATTGAAAGAAAGAAGAAAATTGTAAGACAAGTAAATATTCATTGTATTGGTACATATAGCCCAGTGCAATGCACATTTTTTTTAACAAAAAAATGCCATTGCACAGAATAGAGTTCAAATCCCACGAATGCACAGAATTATGTCATGTTGCGATAATTGAGCCAGCATCTCGGGAAATGTCATTGAAGTTGCTTAAATTATGTCTTTAAAGGATTATTTGCATTCTGCACATCATTCATATTTTTACAGTCTGGAAGCATGCCATGTTTTATTCTGCTATTAATAGAACATTCTCCAAGTTTCATTTCCCAGCAACCAGAGATTTTGCTGTTGTTAACATGTTTTCAATTAACAGATAAGTGACACCATCTTTGACATTAATGGGTCTGTATAACCTTCATCTGGTGTGGACTGGTACATCTTTATCAATTTGTGTAACCTTATCTTTGCCATTTAGCACACCTTTAATAGGGTTTTTTTTTTGAGGCGGGGTTTATTGTATTTTGTTTTGACTTACTGGTTTTAGATATCACTGATTCTTAAAAATGATATAAAGGAAAACTGCTGGTATAGCCATGGAAAATGTTTTCACCATTAAACTATCTTCTCATAATCATTTTCCTCAAAGGTTTTGCTTAGTTTAATTTTAAAGGAGACCTCACAACCATAGGTCTCTCATAGGTTTCTGATACTATATTGCTGCTATGACTTTCATTTGTAACTACTGGTAAATGATAAAAGAAATATAGAGGTACCATTTTAAATATTGTTAATGCTTCAAAAAGGACCTTGCTTCCCAAGATCCAAACAAAAAGCACAGCAATTATTGAAAAGAAAATATTTGCTTCATATTTATTCTGTCTTTAACTACAGCTTATGCTTCTATGCAAAAACCAAATCAATGGCCCACCAGATCCTGATGACCTTACAGTTCTTACTCATTGATCATGCTCACTATGATCATGCTCACTAGAAATTGTACTTTAGCAACATCTGGAGCCCCAGATGCTCATTAAAATGTTAAAGATGTATTTGCTATGCAGCCAAATCTTTTAGTTCTGCATTTTGACAATTTAGTTGAGATGCCTCAGACCTTCTCAGTGTTGACCCACCCAGGTATGATGTTCTCCAGATAGCCCTGGAGAATAGCTGACTGTCTTACTCAGACCATATAGAGAGGATATAACTATTTCTGAAGACAACCTTGGTCTCAGGGGTAATCCAATATGTGTACGTGACAGAGATAGTGAAGCTTCTGCATGCTCTCTGGCCAGACCCTGCCATTCCTGCTTCTCTGGCAGATGATGCTGCCAGTGCTAACTCTCTGCTCCTCCTCTCCTCAGGCTTTTGAGCTGAACCAGTCCATCCAGCAGGGAGGACGGGGAAGTAGAGCAGTTGACTCCTCCCTCCACCCGTCTCCAGTGGAACGCAAGGTGGGAATTGCGCTCTGCCTGTCCTTCCCCAAGGACAAAATGGCTCCTTCCCTAGCATGCCCGAGCCTGGGCTCTCTAACCTTCATTTTCAACTGGCATGCACCTAACAGGCAACTAAGGGGGAGTGGGGAGAGCCAAGTGTGGCCAGGATAGAGACATGCCCCTCCAGCAATGAGCGCGCTTCCTGGACAGCTTCTCCTTGCGTCTCCTCTCTCAAACTAATTCCTTCTTCCCCAGGCTCACATCAGACTTGCGTCAAGAAATAAGTCTCTCAAAATGTTTGATCTTAGCGTACAGGACAAGATCCTGTATCCATCCACTTGAAAATGTAGACACATGAGATTGTTATTTCAAGCAAATGTTGAACTGAAGAGAGGCCGCCTCATAAGCTACAAGTAGTTTTGGAAGGATCAAAGTCACGCTGAAAATGGGAGGCCAGGGTGGCGGTGGGATGTGGATGGGATATATTTCTGTATGTTGTATAAACACATGTTAACAGTATGAACAGAGAGGAAGATCCAAGGGGTTGGTTACCAGAGTATGTTTGAATTTGGGGGATCAGCCAGCTGGATGCGTACATAATTACAGATTCTAAATTTATTTTTTTTAGCTGTTGGAAAAGGAGGGAGGGAGGAAGGAAATTGTGTAGTCCATTTAGTCTGGGGTTTAGAGTTACTGGCCATGAGATTTGTTTATTTATCATATTTCTACACCACCCATCTCACCTGAGTGATTCTGGGGGGTTTCAGCAACACAATGAAACACAATGAAACACAGCAACACAATGAAACAATATAAACACATGAATAAAAGCACAGATTAAAAAAACAGGGTTGAGGACAAAGTTAACACTTACAAGTTAAAAGTTAAAGAGGTCCCTTTCCTAATATGCTTCTTCTTGGATTTCAATGTGATACAAATCCTTCATCCGTTTTACATTTGGCAACAGATTTCTATATTGACTTCAAAATGAACCATCTGAAAAGTTCAGAGCAGGGCTACACAATAGCCTTTCTAAGGCCAGACAGATTCTTTTGGTCATAATATCAAACTGTTGCATGACTAAATAGTTTTACAGTAAAATTCAGACTTTCAAACATTTCTCTGAACAGGTTAATATCAGGTGTTGTTGTTATTTTGTAACATCTTAGTTCACAAAGTCCTCTAGTGAATTTAAAGAATGCATTTTAAATGAAAGAGTATCTAACTTATTTAGTGGGCCTGCTGAAGTAATCAAATGTAGTTCTTTTAGTGAGCAGATTCTTTTTCTTTATATATTCATATTCCACCTGTCAACAAGTTCAGGTGAATTCTATTATTAAAATAGACAAAAATACATAGAAAATTGATAGTGACTGCATTTAGATAGATAGAAAAAGTGTTTACACACACATGGATACACACACAATCAGTGCACACACACACACACACACATGGATGCACGCG
>JAEANM010009040.1:0-16605 GCA_017656035.1 Myanophis thanlyinensis
ACACACACACACACACACACCTCACACACACTCTTCACTCTCCTGCCATTTGGAAAGAGGTACAGGAGCATTCAGGCTCGCACATCCAGATTTTGTAAGTTTCTTTCCACAAGCCATCAGACTCCTCAACACAAAGAAACTGGAACCCTAAATATTTGTGTATTTAGTTTTTTTCTAAGTTTTTAGTTTTAGAGCTATGTGTGGTTCTGTGTCTTGCTTTTTTTCTTTTTTTTAAAGTCTATGTTGTCTGATGCAGCACCTTGGTCCTGGGGAAACATTTCGTTTCACCGTGTACTGTACTGTATATTGTTGGAATGACAATAAAGCCTATTTGACTTTGACTTTGACTTTGACTTTGACCACAGCCAAGCTGATATGGCTGTGTCAGGAGCAAATTTACTGGAGCCAACTTGCCACAAGACAACTTGTCATGGGACAATCCATATGGGATAATTCAACATGATAAATGTTAACAGCCACTATTTCTTCTACATTATTTCCATTTGTCAATAGAAATAATGTCAAAGAAACAGTGGTGGATACCATTTACTGTGTTGAGTTATCCTATATGGATTATCCTGCAGTGAATTGTTCCACAGCAAATTGACAGGATGAGGTGGCTGTGCCGGTTGGCTGAGGCAGGATGACCAAGGTGAGACAAAGATGGCAAGTTGTTCCATTACGAAGTCCAACCCTCCTTAGGAATACTGTTGACCCTTACCTAACCCCAACAAGGTGCTAATAATTAATTGAAAGGATTCCTGGGCATAATCTTCTTAGCAATAAAGCATAATTAAACCTTCATGTGTAAATCTGGTCTTTCATGCCTAAGGCTAACAGAAATTAATAATAAAAAGCAACATTAAAAAACATTGTCACCCACTCCAAAACTACAACATACATAAAACAAATGCTAAACATCATCCAAACATCTACAGATAGTTCTCAACTTACAACTGATCATTTAACATTAAAAATTACAATTACATACCTTGAGACTTATTATAACCTGGATTTGAAATTGCATAACCGAACTTCAGGTGCTCAGCATTTAAAGCTGTTTGCAGGGTCCCACTAGGTTTTATGAGAGTTTTCCAAAATCCGGCCCTTCTTGTTTTCAGCAAAACTGCACCATAACAAACAATGGATTTGCTGAATAATTAGAGTGTTCACTAAATGACCATCACGTTTGTTTTACAATTGCTTCAAAAAAGGTCATATAATCAGATTAATCACATTACTGACCCATTTTATAATCATCATGGCTTACAAACATGATGGACAGTCCTCATTACTGTTGTAAGTTGAGGTTTACGTCTATTGAAATGAAAGCCATGTTTTTAAATGTACAGCTTAATGCATATATGAATATACCACTCACATAACACTTTTTAGTTGATTAAGCCAGAGCATGTTCTCAGAAAACTCAATTCTACATGTAAGAGCTGTAACAATTGGACATGGGAATTCCTCCCAACATCCTAGTCTATTCAGCCCCCTTTACTTATTGAAGGAAGAATTATGAATTTCCCTTAAATGGGAATTGTTTGTAAGGCTCATTAACCATGGCTTTTTGTTATTTGCAAGGAAATTTAGCAATACTTGTTTATAAAAATAAAAAGTAGCATTTCATGTTCAATCTGTTGCAAGTATTTGGAGACTGAGAATGCAGTTAGATGGAATTTGCAGGATATCATTTGGTTAACTCCAATTTAGATAAAAAGGTTTGACCAATGATACTAATCTTCATCATATCCGTATGATGAAAAATACTATTTAGTTACAAAGGATATGGGGCAGTACTGATCACTAACATTGAATTTACCACCCTGACTAAAAACATTAGAAATTATAATTAAACACTTCTGGAAATCTGTAAGTTGAGTCTGGATAATGTCTTTGTTATAGTTCAACCCAAATTTAATAGAAATGCATCTTTTATATTTGCTTTCCCATTTAATCTTACAAATTGCCCTTCCAGAATGTATTAAAATTGCAAGTAAATTGATTAAAATTCATTGATTAGAGAAAGCAAATATGTTTGGAAGAGTTAGCAGCAAAAGGAAATCAAGTCACCAAAAACATGGTGGCTGGACACCATTATAGCTGACACTAGTCAGAGCATAGAACAATTCAAAGAAGTAGTGCAAGACTGGAAGATGTGGAGAGACCTGGCTCATAGAATCACCGAGAGTCGGACATGACTGAATAGGTATCATCATCATAAATTGGGAAAGGCAGATACACATTCATTTATGTTAAAAACAAAGTCTTCTTTCAGTTGAACTTGTCTTCTGATTTCATGACATATCCCTCTCTTGGCAATGTATTATTCAAGGGGGTGTTGTTTTGGTTTGCCCTGAGCATTTTCCCTCTTCCAAATACTAACCAGGACTGACTCTGCTTTGCTGTCTGTCAATAGCTACAAGGTACTGTTGGCATGTCCTGGATCCCTTTTGCGAAGCAATGTCACTTGATATGACCCAGGAAATGCAGCTCTGCTTTTCCAGATGGCCTTCCCCTCAGAAGCTTGGATGGCTCTAGTCTGTTGGCCTTTCAGAAGTACTGAAGACTTGATTCTTCCTTCTGCTGTTAGGGCAGTCAGTATGTTAGTAAATTTTAGTATGAGTATTTTATTGCTATTATACAAGTGCTCCAACTAAGTTTTTCATTGATTAAGGGGTTGGGGATTTTTGGTACATTATATTTATAGTCCTTTCAACTGTCTATCTTATGATAGACTCCATATATATTTGCATAAATAAATACAATTTTATATTGTGAAATATAAAACATTCATATTTAGCTGTTTCCTCAATTCTTCTAAACGCTGATTGTTTTGATATAACTATCGCTTTCTCCCTTCCACAATATTACTGAACATTTACTCAGGGAGAGGACCTTGCCCAACCTTTTTCTCCTTGGCTATTTTTAGTTTGAAAAATATTTGCTTCTTAAGAGTTTGAAAATGTATGAAGGCCTACGTAACCAGTTTTAAACCAAACCAAGCCAAGGTCACTTGATTGTCTCTATAGAAAATAAGAAATTATTCTAATTATCTATTCCTGGTTATGTGCTCATGTATATTATCTATACAACAAACATTTTAATGAAGGTTCATTTTTGGAACAATTGCTTTTAGAATATTTTAATTCAATGTATATTGTGAAGAACAGTTGTGATCCATAGTTAAAGTTACACTCATATGAATACTTATTTATGGGTAAGTTCTTTGGAATACAATAAAATTTACAAGATGCATATCTTCAGACTAGGATACTGATATGGACAATTTCCAGTACTGTATTTCTAAGATTAAGCAAAATGTATTTAAAAGGTTTTCTAAAATTTATCAGAATAATATTAAACAAAACCAGGGTGAGGGCTAGATGTTAAAACATAGAAGTATCTGGATCATGACCTTATGAGGAAATTCAGCATAAACAATAAATTATATCATTTCAAGTACCAATCTGTACTTGGAACTGAAGCTATCCATTCCTTCTATGTCTGATAGTCAGATAGCAATAGTTTATTTATCTGTAATTTTGTTGAGTGTCCATTCTTATGTATATATACAAAAGAAAAACTAATCAGTATACCTTCTAACCTGCTCAAGGAATGTACTGTGTGGCAACCTAGATGTTGCTGAAGCAGTGTTTCTAGAGTGCTTCCAAGTAACCACAATGGCTTAAGCTTCTGGAAAGTTGGTTCAACAACATGTAGAAGAACACTGTTGCTCTATCCCTGTTCTAATATTTTCAATTTTCACCTTGAACTTATAAATGAATGTACAGCATGTACAATGCCAAAGATATCACTAACATTTAATAATCACAGTGAAAATATCCTGTAACAATAAATATTCAAGTAAGAAGTGTAGGAAGTGGCTTGTAAAGAAAATAGTAAAGAGCTTTATTAAATTTCCCCAATGAACATAGGAGAATGTATTGGGAAACAACACAAAAACATAAAATAAAGAAGGAGCAATGAAACCTTATATTTATTCAGAAGTAAATCACACTCATTCAGTAGGATTTATACCTATATTCATTTGACTGTAGCCATAAAGCTCTGTCTCTAAATTAAGGTATATTGTACACATTTACTCTCCTTGGGTTATTTTATAAAGTGGATGGAGGAAAAAATAGTTTTGAACTTGCTTATCTTTCCAACATTGCAATACCTTTTTAGGGTTTTTTTTCATTACAGTAAGGGGATGAAGAATCTATTTGCATTCTTAAACTCCATGTACTAGGTATGTAATTCCAGGGAATATGATTCTCTGATAATTTTAGTTTTTGTCACAAAATCACATTTATATGGTCCGCCTTTCTTTCCAAACTTAATAAGTATGGGACATTGTAAAAAAACATGTTTTAAACAAGCATTACCCTTATTACATTTCCAACAATAGTGCTGCCTCAGAAGTCCTTTTTATAGAACCATAATGGAGTCCAATATGTTATTAAAAGCTTTATTTAAAAATTGATAAGTACTATAAATTGCATTTTAAAGAAAGTACATATAAAATATACTTGTCTTGTGATTTTGCTAGACTTATTTTATATCTGTATCTGTTTAATCTGTTACCTCTACCTCTATTACCATTACTATAATGACATCTACTGGTAAAAGCAGTACCTGAATGTTTAAGAAAAAAAACTTTTATCAATAGAAGTATACACTCTTTCAGGGCTCCTTTAACACTATTATTTTTATATCTTTTTGATAACATTAAAGATACATAAGCCAAACTTTTTGATGTGTTGAAATATGCCTCTTGTCTGCTTCTCCCTAGTTAACTATAGTTTATTGACTAAAACACAGTTGAATCTACATAATAGGCTAAACCATGAATAATGGTTTCAAACTATAGTGACTGGGTTTATGTAATACAACAGGCCAAAATGAAACAAATCATATTGCCTATTAGAGTGTCTTCTGAACTGAGCTTTCCAACCACTCACTCAATCCTTTTTCAAAGAGCAGCACCTCTTTGTTAGCAGAGGAGCTGCAATACTTACAGATGCTGTTGTAACATGGAAGGTTGGATCAGTGGCAAGAGGTATACTAAGTCATATTTTACTGCAGTGAACTTTGGTGTCAATTACCTGAGGAAGATTTTCTAATCTTAACTGAGTAGAAGCAATAAATAAATAAATTAGGCAGATATAATGGTACATGGGAATGAGACAGGTAAACAGGGAGAAATTCTGTGCAGAGAACAATCAGGTAAATGGGCATCATTGCAGTTACTTAATGAGCAGAGAAAGAAGTTCCCCTACCTTCTCAGGCTGTAAAAGAAACGTGGGAGATTTGTATTATAGATCTGCAAGATTGGTGTAATGTAGCCTTACAATAAAGTAGAACTAATGCATCTGGTATTGATTTTTGTCTAATCTACCTGGGAAGGATGGCATATAATTAGGTAAAGTCCGGAGAATTAGTTACAATAAAGATTCCTTTAGAGCAGGGGTGTCAAACTGAAGGCCTAGGGGCTAGATCCGGCCTGCAGGGTGCTTAGATCTGGCCCTGGAAACAGTGAAGAACTGGTCTACAGTGCCTCTGCCAGTGAAAACAGAGCTTGGCAGCCGTACACAGCCCTCCCAAGTTCCGTTTTTTGCTGGCGAAGGGTTGCAGGAGGCCATCGCCATCAAAAACGGAGCTTGGAAGCTAATTTTCTCTGGCAGAGAGCTTAGGCCACCACAGGCACCCCTGACACGAGTGATGGTGAGCTGGCCACACCCAATCTGACCCCCTCCAAGGTCAAATACAACCCTGATGTGGCGCTCAATGAAATCAAGTTTGACACTCCTGTTTTAGACTCTCTCTCGGAAACATTTGTGATAGCTTTAAACAATAAGGAGTCAACCATTAGTACCCTTTATGACCCCAATGAGTACTGAGTGTACCCTAAGACATTTAGTATTATCTGGTTTGCTTCTGCAGCTTTTAATCTTACTATAGTAAAGTACAACATAGAATGACATAGTTGTAGCTATAAAAGTCTTGGTTATTTCTTCACTCCTCTCAATATTTTTTCCTATAAAAAAGTTACATATATGTGTGTAGTTCTTTTCTAAATTAGAGAAGAAATTCTCAAATATTTGATCTTAGGCTCCCTTGCATTCTTAAAAATAACTGAAGACCTCAAAGAGCTTTGGTAAAGTAATATTTAAAAATGGACAATTTTAAGATATTTATTTGACTTTGCAGATGTCCCAAAAGAATGTCAAAGATTGCTAGGACTCCCCAAACCACACTTTGAGAACCAATGAGGTACAGAAAACATTCCAGGAAAAAAACAAAACGAGTAACAGGTGGTATATATATAAAGCACCAGTTACTAAAATCACAACATTGTATGATCAGACTGATACTTATCATGTGTCTCATCAAGTAGAATATTAGCTATAGCATACACAGAACCAGTAAGAAGCAGAACACTATATTTACTTTAACATATTTCTACTTGTTAAAACTCCAGATTCAACTGATTAGTTGGAGAGATCATTAATTGAACTAACAATCAAATCCTATGCATTCTTACACAATTAAAAGATTGGAAGTTTATTATCTTGCATAACATTGCAACTGTGCCTTAATTTTCATTGATTTCAATTAAACCAAGATCACAATTACTTTGTCCTATTGATTTAAGTGGAAACAAAATTCAATTAACTTTTTATGCAATCTAGTCAATGTCTACTTATCTAAATATTAAAAGAATCTAATCAAAATTTAACATAGGTTACTGTGGGGATAATTTTTATAATCTGGGATTAGTACAATAGTGAAAGAAATTCAGGTATGTATTTTTTTAAACTAATAAACTTTTTTCCTCACCAATGAGTAATCATTTTGGGAATAATTCTAAAGTCTATATTTGTCTTATATTTCTGAAATATAGGGAAAAAAATAAAAATACTTTAATTTTAAAAAATCAATATATACTGATTTACCTTGTTCACAACAGCATGAAAAAAAATTCTGAGGTTCTTTGGACAATGTTATTATAAGCATAATTTTGTTTTCAATGCTAATTTTGAAGTTCTGTATACAAGGTTTTCTTCCAGATGTGTCGTAGTTAATTTTCTGTGGAAAATAACCCATGCATCATCTCTAGATACATTATTGAAATAACTTGATAAGAGAGGAGAAAGAATCTGGTTGCTAAATCTGGTTTATAAAACATTATTTCACTTTAGGAAACTGGATATAAATCTTTCACTTTAAGTATTATATGCTGATATGTTGATTATACAACTTTAAACCAAGGATTAAACTTTGTTACAGTTGTTGGTTTTAAGAGCTTGTTACAGCAGGTTTTAAGGACATATCTAGTTGCCATTAAATTACTGGTGTTTCTTTGAGACATTTTCTCTAATGTGTTGGAGCTGTTATAATATTGAAAACAGCAGAAATTCCAATATCTAGTAAAAACTTTCTAATGATTATTGCTTTACCAAAAGTTACATTCCAGGACATTAGGAAGTAGTCTATATGATGGTTGCTTTCTAAACCAACAAGGCAGCTTTGGAAACAAGGATAATATGAAATAGAGGTTTAGTGATGGTTTCTTGTATTCTGTTTATTGTTGACCTTTTCTCAAGTATACAAATCAATTGAAGATACAAAAGAGAGTCAGCTTCTGAGTTACCTGCCAAATCTCTCAATGCAAAACACTGGAAAATTAAAGCATCTTGTTAATTGACCCAGCCATATTAAAAGGGTGGGAAATGCTGCAACTGATAATTAAAGCTCTGGAAAAACAGTACATAAATGTAAATTTACTGAAATCTGTTTATCTGTTTATTTCTTAATTGTATTATTACTTAACACTTTACCTAATACATTCTGTACAAAAATCCTGAGCAGGTGTGCTTAAAATATTTGCTTTTCTTTCCAAGATCCTATTTAATTTTCCTTTTCTTCAGTTTTTCTTTGATGTCTCCAAAGAGTCTGGAAACAAAAGCTATCTGAAACTGTTAATAGAAAAGCAGATGAGGTAAACATATAATACTGAGCTGACTAAAATCTGTCTATATATATCTTCTTCTTTCGGCTCTTCTTGTTAGGGGTCACCACAGCAAATCAACTGCCTCCACCCAACTCTATCTTCGCCATCCTCCACTCTTGCCCCAATCACCTTCATGTCCTTCTTTAGCACATCCATATATCTTCTCTTTGGCCTTCCTCTTGACTTCTTGCCTGGCAGCTCCATCTCCAACATTCTTCTACCAATATAACCACTATTCCTCCTCTGCACATGTCCAAACCATCTCATTCTGGCCTCTCTGACCTTGTCCCCAAAACAGCCAACCTGAGCTGTCCCTCTGATGTGCTCATTCCTAACCCTGTCCATCCTGGTCACTCCTAAAGAGAACCTCAACATCTGTCTATTCATATATTGTTGCTTTTGTTCCAGTTAATTGATGCTTAACTTTTTTTTTTATTTAAACATGGTTACTGAAAGCAAATCAGACAGCAGCGTCTTTACCAAAAAGGAAGGAAATATTTAACCTCGAGTCACTAAGCTCAGCCTTGCTGAGTTTCCTTACACACATTAGCTACCCATCATCTACCTCCTCTCCTTTTGCCAAAAAAACCCACACACAACCACCTCGGGCTGCCTGTATATTAGTAGGACGTGATGACGACATGCCCTGGCTCATTCTTTGTTTACATCCCTCCTCTTTCCGACCCCTCCAAATCCTTGTTTGCGGCGAGATTGGCTGTAAGGGATGGCTGAGACATTCCCGATCTGCCTCCTGATTGGGCAGAGCGTTCATAAAAAAGAAGGTGGAAAGCAGCTGGGGGTGCGGCTTTACGTGATTGCGCTGTCCGCTGATTGTCAGTGCCTTAGTTCGGACGCTTGCCTCTTAGGTTGAGGAAGCTATCATTGCTTCGCGCCGGTTCCTGCCTTATCGTCTTGTGTGAACCCGCGTTGGTGTGAGAAGTCCTCGTTTACCTCGACGACAGGAAGAACAGGCAGAAGGTAGGAAGCAAAAAGGAGCAGAGCATGGCGGCGTCCGTGCCAGATAAAAACATCAAGAAGAAAACGGAGAAAAAGCTGGCTGCTCGAGAGGAAGCCAAATTGTTGGCCAGTTTCATGGCGGTCATGAATAACATGAGGAAGCAAGTAAGTGGAGGGAGGAGGAAGGGTGGCGAGGTGGGTGAACTCTGGGCCCTCCCGTAAAGAATCCTTGGCGGAGCCTGTCGCCTTGCAGGGTCCAGCAAAAACCCGGCGCTGGGGTGAGGATTGTGGGTCGGATCCCCTACTCGAAACCGAGGGACCAAATCTATGGCAGTTTCAAGTCTGTAGCGCAGTCTTCTTTTAACGTGCTGCCTTCCTAGTGTAGAATGTCCCTTTAGGAAAAGGGCCCCGGTTTGAAGTGGGGTTGACTTGGCATTCTTTTGTTATTTTGCCAAGTCTCTGTTAGTGTTCTTCCGTATGGCACAGAGGGCGGGGCTGCCTGGTAGTGCCGGCATAAAGCTGCTGGTTAATTGGTGGGATTTGAATTAGGAGCATCTTGGTTTATCACTCAGTCCCTTACATTATTGTAATTACCTGATTATTTTACATAGAAATTGCAATTCTGATATTCTAGAAGAATTAATAGGTGGTTCTATAACCCAGTCTGTTCCATTTGGTACAGGTTACTGTTAATTATGTTAAGTTTATAGTTAAGTTACATTGGAAGAAGGTAATGCAATGTGTGCTCTGTTCTGCAGGTAATAACTTTCCTATTGTGAAGTTCAACTTCCAGAATTCGCCAGGTAGCAAGCTTAGGTTTAGTTTAGTGAAGAAAATAAACATTTCTTCCAGTTTCTCTGAATATAAGAAATATATTTCCGTATCCTAACTTTGTGCTTTTTTTTGTCCTATTTTAGAAAACACTATGTGACGTTATATTAATAGTCCAGGAAAGGAGGATCCCAGCTCATCGTGTTGTACTAGCTTCAGCCAGTCACTTTTTTCACTTAATGTTTACCAGTAAGGAGTTGTTTTTTTCCAGTTCAGCTTTTAATAGTATCTTTAAAATATAAATTATCTCCAGATTTGCAAAAAAGGAAAACATTTTAATTAGTAGTATTAAACAAGTCTTGTTACTATAATTTCTACAGTCTTAATTAAATCATGACATTAATGCCTTCATACAGTACTTCATTTTCTATAGATAGTTTCCATGGGTAGTTTTAAACTATCAATAGATAGCTGGAAAAATAATGTCTCCTCCATGACAGCAAGTTTTGTGAGAATATGAAAATCTTTCAGGATGTAGCCTAACATTCCATCCCACATGTGGCTGGATTATCAGCTATTTTTAAATAGACCACAAATAGGTGATCAAGTGCAAATAAGCATTGTGCCATTGCCACTGACTCAGTTGCGCTTCTGGAAGAATGACAGAACTTTCATTTTGAAACATAATGCTGTGTGGAGTTTGGGGGTGCATAGTTGTTCTACTGGTAAGAATTACTTTTTTACTCTGTCTCCTCAGCTTTTCTGCTGTTGCTAAGCTATTATAGCACACAATGTTCTCATAAATGTCCTAGGCTGAGAAAAGGAGAGTAAACTTCAATGCATTCCTTCTCACTTGTGACCAGCTTCCCTTCCTGCCCCAAAACAAGCTTAATCAGGACAAGGATTGTGGGTCTGGCTTGATACAGTACTGCTACTTAGTACTGAGCCATAATTTTTGGTAGCTGTAAGTGTCATAGATGTGGGTTATTGCTAAATAGTATTTGTGAGTGACAGCAACTAGAAGTACCTAAAAGGGGATATAATGAGTGTTTCAGAACTGCATCGTAGAAGAGCTCCCAAAAGAAACAGGTTTGCCCATTCACAGATCATAGTAATAGCTCTGCAAGGTTTCAAAAAACTCTCATATTATCTAATTACAGCAAATATGATTGAATCAAAGTCATTTGAAGTTGAACTAAAGGATGTTGAGCCAGATATAATTGAACAGCTGGTGGAGTTTGCTTATACTGCAAGGTAAGTATATCAAAATATTCACTATTACTAGCTACCTACAAATACAGAAAACTTTGTTCATGTGATTAAATTGGGCATTCAAGTACCAGATATTGGTATACAATACAGAACATTGTTTTAAATATTGCAAGAAATATTCACATTAATTTTATATGCAAATCTTATAGTTGTATTTCTCTACATTTTTTAATTGTTAAGGTTAATAAAATCTTCTCAAGGATGCTTTTTAAAATGCTATTTATATACTTTTAAGATAGATATGTATGTGGCAGGGTTTATATATTAAAATGTTTACTTGTGTAAACACTCTTTTTTTCCCCCCCAGAATTTCTGTTAATAGCAACAATGTCCAATCATTGCTGGATGCAGCAAATCAATATCAAATTGAACCTGTGAAAAAAATGTGTGTAGAATTTTTAAAAGAACAAGTGGATGCTACAAATTGTCTTGGTAAGGCATCCCCTCTTGTTAAAGATATTTATACAAGATTTCCAAAGTTTGGAATGAAAAACTTTGTCCACTGTGTATTATATTTTGGAAACAAAATTTTATAATGAATATATAATTTTGTTAAGATTTAAAAATAATGTGCATATTTCAAAATATTGAGGTTTATAACTGTTTTTTTTTTTTTTTTTTGAAAATGCATTTAGTGTAGTGGTTAACTAGAAATTGGGAGACTGAGTTCTAGTAGAAAGGCAACTGGATGATTTTGGGATAGTCATTTTCTCTCAGGCATTGACAAATTGCTTGTGCAATCTTTCTCAAAGAAAACTGTAGGGACTTGTCCAGGAAGTTGCCAAGAAGCATTAACGACTCAAAGGCACAAAACGTATGTATTTTATAGAATATATCACAAAGCTAGCACTTCTTTTTTCCATCTTGCTTTAGGTATAAGTGTATTAGCAGAGTGCCTTGATTGCCCAGAACTGAAGGCCACTGCAGATGATTATATATATCAGCACTTCACAGAGGTGTACAAGACTGACGAGTTTCAGCAGTTAGATGTTAAACGTGTGACGCATCTCCTCAATCAAGATACTCTGACTGTAAGAGCTGAAGATCAGGTAATTTAAAAAAAACACCTTTTAAAAAAAACAACCCATGTCTTCCTTAATCTCAGGTCTGCTACCAGAAAGCCTGCAGAGTATCTTAGCTGTTCCTAGCACTACTCTTCTGGGCAAAGAGCTCTGACGTCATTCCTGGATCTGTTGGAGCCATACTTCCAGCTTAGAAATCACAACTGCAAGTACTTCTACCACTCTGGGACCATTTTGCCTTTATTTACCAAATCTAGTTCTTCTTTCAAGTCTAGTTGGTACACAGTTCTAAAGTTCCATAAGGACACTCTTAATGCTAGCGGTTAATGTAGAACAGCTATTATTAATATCAACATTTGTTTTTCAAGTTTCTTTACCAATTTTGAATGAAAAAAACAACTTGTCAATTGAGATTGACAAGTGGTAATAGAAGAAAATATGTCTCAGGTAATAGTACCTTCTGCTAAACAAAGTTAAGTTTGGAGTTTACAGTGGAGCTTTAGAGTTTTTTATTTTAAATAGTATTTTCTTTGCCACTTCTAAAATAGACTTATGTATATGTGTCTAGTTAAATATCTTTTTCCTAATTTGCAGGTTTATGATGCTGCTGTCCGTTGGTTAAAGTATGATGAGCCAAACCGTCAGCCCTACATGGTTGACATCCTTGCTAAAGTCAGATTTCCTTTAATTTCAAAGAACTTTCTTAGTAAAACTGTACAGGCAGAGCCACTAATACAGGACAACCCAGAGTGTCTCAAAATGGTTATAAGTAAGTTTATCATCAAGATGTCTTTTCAACATTCTAATACTGATTTTCTCTATGGGCTGCTTATTTCACCACATAATCCTATGAAAATAACCCATTGAAAAGAGCTAATTTTATCCTTTGGGGGTGAGTGTAAAAGGCACTTGTTTTCTTATCCATTCTAGCTCCCTCCTTCCAAGGAAAATGTTCTCAAACTTTAGTCGTTCTTTAGGGAAATCTGTTATTTCACAGGCCATATTCTTTAGATTCCAAAAACCATTTTAAGAAGTTTCATACCTGCTTTGGACAAGGATGATTTGCAGTACACTGACAAATTCTAATCATAAAACAAGTAACAGTTATTGCTATGAATGTTTTTAATAGTTCCTTTGAGATTCTACTTAATGGAACTTGCTGATATGTTCAGTGCTATCTGCACAAAGTATATTACACATTTTAAAATGCCAATAGTGTATTCTTGAAATGATTTAGCTAGTTTTGTTCAGTACAGGTTAAAAGAATTCAAATGAATTACACATTGATCTGCCTTTAAATCTTTCAGGAGCCAGCTGGTTTAGGTCAAAAGCTAGATTGTTGATTCACTATGGTAAATATCTCAGCAGTGTTAAAGTTCTTCATTGTCTTTCAGTTTATTTTTAGGCACAATTTGAAATTATCTTCTTGAACTACATGGGATTGGGCAATCTAAAATGCT
Organism: Myanophis thanlyinensis; assembly: GCA_017656035.1. Classification (NCBI taxonomy): domain Eukaryota; kingdom Metazoa; phylum Chordata; class Lepidosauria; order Squamata; family Homalopsidae; genus Myanophis; species Myanophis thanlyinensis. Next base: position 13,506 of record JAEANM010009040.1, read on the forward strand.
GCCTTCATCCTTAGTTTCTTTTTTGTCATTAGTGCTTTGCTTGTGAAATTCTCTCCACAGAATATCCAAGTACAAGATCCATGTGTTTGGCAATTATTTCCTCATGAGTAAATATCCCTGTCCTTTCCTTTGAAGACAAGGCAGTCTTGTACTTTGGCGCTCTCTATATAGTAGTAATTGCATAGTAGTGAAACTTCAGTTTTAGCAGAATGATTGGAAAGAAAGAAAACAGTTATGGCATTACTTTCTGAGAGCTCTGCATAAATTAAAACTACTGTTTAATTGTGTGTGAACATGCAAGGGTGAGGAAATAAGTGCTCCACAGAAGGAAGACACTGATGCTGTCTTTTATGTGATGACCCCTTATACAAAAGGTGTACATAAAACTTTTTATGTTTTCTTATGTTGGAAATAAAGTTTGAACTTTGAACAAATCAGATATTTTTTCTTTTTTTATTTAGGTGGAATGAGATACCATCTCCTTTCTCCAGAAGACAGAGAAGAATTGGTGGATGGGACTCGTCCAAGAAGGAAAAAGCATGAGTACCGTATCGCCTTGTTTGGGGGATCACAGCCGCAGTCATGTCGATACTTCAATCCAAAGGTAATTCTGATCTTCCATTGTTCGTATGGATTAGGTCAGGGGTGTCAAACTCAATTTCACTGAAGGCCACATCAGCATTGTGTTTGACCTTGGGGTGTGGCCAGCATGGGCATGGCCAGCTTGACGTCACTCATGTCGGCGCCTGTGGCAGCCTTAGGATACTGCCACTGAAACGGGCTCCTGAACTTCATTTTTAGCTGTGACAGCCTCCTGCAACCCTATGCCAGTGAAAATAGCGCTCGAGAGGTCTGCATGCGGCCCTCCCGGGCTCCATTTTCTCTGCAGAGGCAACATGGGCTCTGCTTCACTGTTTCCACGGCAGCCCTACAGGCCAGATCTGGCCCATGTGCCTTGAGTTTGACACCCCCAGATTAGATGTACTATATAAAGGTATATCTTTACTTAATGCATCATCATATATTACTGCACTTTGTCACTTTGTTACAATTATTATTTTTATTTCAAGAAGAACCTAGTTTATGCACCAAAGGAGTGAAAAGTTAAGGGATGTACTTAAATTGCAGGTGTTTGCTGTTAATATGATCTTTTTTATTTGCATGTTTGATACTACACAAAACAAACAAAAAAAACCCCTAAGTTTGTTTTTCCTAAAATAGATCAGGACAGATTGGACTCCTAAAGAATGATACACTGGGAGATTACGGTTTCTACAGTACAGCTCTATTTTGAGGTTGCTACGGCAATTTAACACTTTTTAAATACTGTATTTTTTGCTCCAAAAGATGCACTTTCCTCCCCACACCCCCAAAGTGCATGGAAATATCTGTGCGTTTCAGGAATGAATATTGCTGGTCCTTTGGTGAATAGCAGGTGGGCCGCGGTGACAGAGTCCTTTTACAGTGCTAAACCCAGCCTCTTCTGTCTTTATCATTGCCCATCTCTTCTGTCTCTTTTCCTCAGTACAGGAGTCAACAGGCAGAGCTGGCACATGAGAGGACACCTATCTGTGGTCCTCTCATCCTCCGCCTCTTGCCCTCACTACACTACACTTCAGAATATTTTTTTCTTGTTTATCTCCTCTAAACCTAGTGCATCTTATAGTCAGGTGCATTTTATAGAGTAAATATACAGTATATAATGTTATTGTTAGGTATATGGCTCTGACATAGTTCACATGATTTACTTAATGTCCATGATGTCTCATTTCATAGCCATAGTCAAAACAGTCATAAAATCAGATCAGTTCACATGGTAACCCACTTAACAATTGTACTTTACAAGCAAAATTCCAAGCTCCATTGTGGTTTCTTACCTTAATATATCAAGTTCTGAGGATAACATGAATAGAAATATACTTGTTATCCTCAAACCCTGGGCAAAAATGGAATAAAAATAAATTATTAATGATCCCAAAACTTTTTTTTTTTTTTGAAGAAGGACATGGCTGAAAATATTCCATAAGGCTTTGCTTATTTTTATACAGGATTACAGCTGGACAGACATCCGGTGTCCCTTTGAAAAGCGGAGGGATGCAGCTTGTGTTTTCTGGGATAACGTAGTTTATATTTTGGGTGGTTCCCAGCTTTTCCCTATAAAACGAATGGATTGCTATAATGTTGTTAAAGACAGCTGGTACTCCAAACTGGGTCCTCCAACGCCTCGTGACAGCCTTGCAGCATGTGCAGCAGAGGGTAAAATTTACACATCTGGTGGTTCAGAAGTAGGTAAGACACATTTATGGACATGGCTGTGCGAACGTTAAAAGAAAGCTACATTTGGTACTGTATTGTTGCAAAATATTTATTTTAAAAGAAGTAGATTACAGTAAACACTATTATGCCAATTTTGAGTCCACATGGTAGCACAGTAATATTACATGCATTAATTAAAATGTGTATTACCCGACAGAATTGAAGGTTTTACAACTTGGATTATTTTCTACACATACAGTACATACCTAGATATTTATATGAGAATAATTTTCACTTAACGCATTGGACCTTAGTTAATTGGATTTGAATAAGACTATGTTATTGGTTTTATTAATATGTTGATAAACATGTTAAATGCAGCTCTTTTTTTGCAAAGCTTTTTGATGATTTTCCTGATTATATTTTTATAACTTTTCTCTTGTATATGTGCATACTTGAATAGATCTCTTTTATCTATCCAAATAGAGAAACAAAAATATTTTCCTTTGGATTTAAAATCTTCACTCATTACACATGGTAATAAATAAGCCTGTATCTGTCACAAAATACATACCCAGTATAACCACAATATTAGCCATGACCCAGCAGCATTATGTTGGAGGCCGTCAAATAATCTGTTTTACTTCTTTCCTGGGCTTCTGCTTTAAGAGTAGCATGTAATTACAGCCATTTTTCCACTTGATTTTCCATTGAAGAGCCATTTTCTATGGCCCTTGAGTCACTGAAGGGAAAGCATGCATGTCCTTTGTGCTTTCCTGCACCTAGATTTAGCCAGCTTCCCTTATCGCTGGCCGTGGGGAATGAAATGTTGCCCCCCACGGAG
>JAEANM010009041.1:0-13997 GCA_017656035.1 Myanophis thanlyinensis
ATGAATGAATGAATGAATGAGAAGTTCATTGCGTATAGCACCATGAAAGCCTTTCTACAAAATCTGATTCACATTTAGCTGGAGAGAGAAAAAGAGAGGAGGGATGCCATTGTGCAGTTCCCGATGTTAATAAACTATTAACCAACATTAAACAAAATAATTATTTACATTGAATTTGAGACCATGCACAGTATTGCCTTTTTCAACTGATACGAGATGGATCATTTTCTAAAGATCAAGACAGAGAATCCTGATGCGACTTATGTTTCCTGTCTTCTTATTGAGTTGCACCCCATGCAGCTAGGACCTCACTCAACATTTTCCACTCCAATTCCTTCGCCGCTCCAAAACTTACCTTCTTGAGTGGCCTCAGACAGGGCAGAAGAAGCTGAGGCAGAACGAAAGAGACTCTCTGGCTCTGCCTTTCTGCTTGCATAAGACAGCCCTGAGTCCAAGCCAGCAAATATTTCCTTCTTGCAAGTCATTTTACATCAATCATGTTCATTACACCATTACGCTGTTTGATGGCTGAAGACCGCACTTGACATATTTGGGGTTACTCAATAGGTAAGGGAAGCACGCAAAATGATGGCACCAGATTTGGGAGCGGGGGAGTGATTAAGCAAGTTTTTTATTATTTTTTTAACTGTTGCACCTAAGCAAAGACTTTCATTAGGATTTGTGGTTGTTCTTTTTCATCTCCAAACCCCAGGAAAATCTGTCACTAGCTTGCAGCAACTATGATCAGTGTGTCTTGAAGACCACACAACAATGTCCGTGACTGATCGTGCAACTGGAATCTTCTGTTTCCAAACTCTTGTGTAAATGCATGAGTTATGTACCACATATAGAGATGATACAGCCTCCATTTAATATGGTGGTGGGGTGTCAGGCACACAAATAAAATCAGGTTCAATGTGAAAGTTCAGTTAAATTGATTTATTGTTATAGCCTATGCATAGCCATCTTCTCAACCAGTGAGACCATCTAGCACCTTAGAGCTAGATAAGTGTCAATGGCACTCCAGGGAGGTTGGACTGAATTTTAGAGTGATTCCTCTTTTCACTCCACTCCTAGGTTCTGCCATTCTTTCTCCTATAGGGGAGTGGTTTGTTTATTTTTATTATTTTTTTGTGAACTCCAGTATCTGCTGAGAAGAGTCGGAGTCGGAGTTCCCCTGTTGATTTTCTTGAGCACCTTCCCTGTGGTTACCCCTGAGTCCTACAGCAATAGCACGTAGAGTTGTATGCTGCTTCACAGTGCTTTACAGCCCTCTCTAAGTGGTTTACAGAGCCAGCACATTGCCCCCAACAATCTGGGTCCTATTTTTATATGCCAAAATTGTCAAAGCAAGTTTGGCAGTGTCTTATGGAGAGTGTGCCTTGGGGGGGGGGGGGCACATAATGAGTGGGGTTGTAGTTAGTCAGCTCCCAATGATTTGCCTTCTCCATCTCCCCCCCTCCCTGCACTTTGTGGGTGACACATACAGAGTATCACACAATGATTTGTTCTTATATGATAAGATGTGATTTCCTATCCTCTGGGGGGTGGGGTCCCTCATTCATTTGTGTGTATTTATTTGTAGGGAAGGGAGCAATTAAATAAGTTTGTTCTGCTGGCATGCAGACACAGCTGGAGGTACTAGAAGAACATTCTGTGAACTATTAAAAATGCCCCGTCAACATATTTTCTTCCTCTCATAAAAAGATGAGTGTGCCATGAACATTGACCAGAGCTAGTTCTAAAGGAGACCTCTTCTAGTTTCTAAATATAGAATAAGGGACTAATCAATTCTTTTTAAAAAAAAAATCTGGATGGGGCTTTCATCAGAATGAAAACTGCAAAAGCAAAGCAACTTTGCAGGATTTTTTTTAAAAAAAAATGTAAAAATAAGTATAAACTGCAGCGTAGTTGGGGAGGAATCTTTGAGGCCAAGTAAGTGGCATTAAAAATCACGCTGAACAGATGAAAGGCTCTGAGAGCGAGGAAGCATATCCATTGCCAAGGGCACACTTTAATTTGAACTGAAATAGGCAATAAAAAAAAGATGGTTGAAGCTTCCATTTATAAATGGGGTGCGTATTTCTATTATCCGTGCCTAATCCACTCTTCTCCACTCTACCCACCGTTGTGATAATTGCTCTGCCTGCTGGATCTTCTGTCCGAGCCCTGCTTTTGCTCAAGACGTGCCTTAATATGCCGCAGAATGCAAAGCGACACCAAGCAGACATGGCAAAAAGAAAGAAACATAAGCCCAGAATGAAATCCAAGATTAGATCAGCATCAATGCACTGTCCAGAAACTGAAATGCTTTGAATGTTCTTGATGCTCCATCCTCAAAAGTGGGACATGAAATCCAGAAGCCGATGGACGTATTACACAATGCTGCACAATTTCTGTCAATTAAGGACTGTCCCTTGCTTTGCAGGACAGGTAGAGAGCTGCAGTCCAACAGTGAAAAGGCTGGAACCACGTCCCAACTGAGTAGAAAGGTGGGAGGTCAAGAATTTTAAAAGATAAAAAGTATTCCAGTTCTTTTCCTGCAATTCCAAGGAAATTTCACCCACCAGCCCCCAGTGAGGGGAATCAAAACACACTCACAAGCACACAAAAAAAAACCCTGTAAATGATCTTCATAAAACTGTGGGCATGGCACAAATAAGCAAGAAAACTGCAGGGCAGCATGGAAAATAATTCACGAAAGTTGAAGATGAGGGAGAATGTGTGCGATAGCAATGGAATTCAGCTTTAAATAGAGCATTACTAACGTATAATGGGAAGAAGGGAAGTGAGACCTGAAGAAACAAGAAATTGTGCAATCGTATGTGGCTGATTTGTCCATTCCTACAATAACTGCCTATATCTTGCAAACTTCTCTGTGAGGTGTGATACACTCAGAGCTGGCACCTCGGCCTTTCCCCAGTTAATTTTCAGAAAATAAATTTTTACATATAGAAAATAAACTCTAGAATGAACTGCTACACTTGAGATAGATAAAGGACGAACTAGTTTGGGAAGCCCCAACTCAGAGGTGAAATTCAGCCAGTTGGTACTGAACCAGTTATTAGAAGAAATCTCCTTTTGTTTTTTTCCCACTTTGTAGGGTTAATCCTGTAAAGATTAATTTTACAGGTTTAATCCTGTAAATAAAGCAGTTGTTTCTAGCCTAATCTTTATTGCCTTGCTCACAGAGACTGCCTCTCCCCTTATTACATTGTAACTTTGGTGAAGTTTAATTCTGAGCTTGGTGATGTTTAATCATGTGGCCATGCCCACAGAGCCGGTAGTAAAAAAAATTGAATTTCACCACTGATCTATCTCCAATCTACAACACAGTCCTTTCAACAGTTCCAAGAAGGCTCCACTTCCATTTGTACAACTCGGGTGACTCGATGACACTGATAAACCTCCAGGTGACCTTAACGACTCACTAAAAGAATGCAAAAGACCAGCTGTCTGCAAGGAGTATAAATCCTTCTATTCCCCACCATCCAGTCAGAGCTGAAGAAGCTCCCTGAATGAGAAGTGAAAAGTCTTCAAAGAAAAACCAGAAAATCCAATTGCCTCTTGAAAAAGCACCTTTGGGACAAGCATGACCTGAATGACTGAGAATCTCCATAGGCATCTATAATGTTATGTTTTTGAATCTATGTCTTCCTGGTCCAAATTCATTGTTTTGGCTACCACACTTCAATTATGATTGTGTATGATTAGCATTATTAGAGAACACCAAAATATTTAAACAGATGTCTGGGAGAATTTATTTACAATCGATATTAAATGGCCAAAATGAAAAGAAGAAATTATGTATTTTGACTAATTAGCAATGATTAGGAGTAAAGAAACTGAGAATATGTGATTGACAAAAGATTGCACAACACTGTAAACCGATTTCTGCAGACAAAATAAACAGGTTTTTTTTTTTCAAAGACAGGGAGGAGAGAATTAACTTAATAAGAGCCTATGCTGCTTTAGGGTCAGTGTTGGACCCTGCAACAGAAAATACAGGTAGTCCTTGACTTATGACCACAATTGAGCCCAGAATTTGTGTTGCTAAGTGAGAAATTTGTTAAGTGAGTTTTGCCCCATTTTATGACCTTTCTTGTCACAGTTGTTAAGTGAATCACTGCAAATGTTAAGGTAGTAACATGGTTGTTAAGTGAATCTGACTTCCCTATTGACTTTGCAAAAGAAGGTTGCAAAAGGAGTTTCATGACCCTGGGTCACTGAGACCGTCCTAAGTGAGAACCAGTTGTCAAGCATCCAAGAGTAAATCATGTGACCATGCGGATGCTACAAGGATTGTCAGTGTGAAAAATGGTCATAAGTCACTTTTTACAGTGCTGTTGTAACTTCAGTCACTAAATGAATTATGGTAACTGCTGTACAAGAGACATTCTATAGCCAAGCATATTGTAGGGGAATCACACCACAATTTTTTTTCCTACAATTAACTAAATTGTAGTAATTTGGTGCCATGCCTGAAGGTCCCCATTCTTTGTACAGAATCTACCTTTCACTTGGGGGCTACAATGTGTCATTTAATGGTGGCCTCTTGCAATCCATCTCTTGAGATGGCCATCTCCTTCTCTTCTAGGAGGTCTATTTCTGGATAGATTAGCAGTAGATTCCCAGGCATAGCATGTGGATTTTCTAGGTCAGAGGTATCAAACTCAAGGCCCATGGCCCAGATCCAGCCCACGGGATGCTTAGATCTGGCCCAAGGGACCACCCTGGAAACAGTGAAAGACTGTCCCATGATGCCTCTGCCAGCAAAAACAGAGCTCGTGAAGGCTGAATGCGGCCCACCCGAGCTCTGTTTCACTGGCAGAGGGTTGCAGGGGGCCATTGCAGCTAAAAATGGAGCTCGGTAGCCCGTTTTTGCTGCAGAGCACTCAGGTTAGCACAGATGCCCCCAACAAGAGTAACATCCAGCTGGCCATGCCTACCCAGCTCCCCCAAACACAGCCCTAATGCAACCCTCAATTAAATCGAGTTTGACATCCCTGTTCTAGGTGATTTTTATCATGTTACTTTTTTAATGCTATTACTTTGACATTGTTTAATTAGAAGTATATGGAAAAGTGTTTTTTTGCATGCCTTTAAATTCAGCAGAGTGTTTTTTTAATATAAAGTGTAGTGGATGTTATAATAAGAGGAATTAAATCTTCAAATCTTGGCCTCGTTCAGTAATTCTCTGCCCCCCCCCCCCCATCAACTCCCTATTGGATCTGGACTATGTGGGTTCAGTTCAAACGCAGTTCAAAGACACAATGCCACAGAAAAAAAGAGGTTTTCCTTTTGTAATTGCTCAATTTGATAAATAATTACTTGTATACAGAGAGGCAAGATAATGTTAAGCACACACACAAACAATTGGTTGCATGCCTGAAATGCAGATATTTTCTGGAGTGGACTTTAAGAATTTCCTACAATTTCTTATAGTACTTCAGATTGCTGCAAAGTTGTGTTTACTTTTCCTTGAATGGGGATGGGGAAAATTTAGATTCTGGATGAAGATTGAATAAAACACTGTCATAAAACCTGATTTCAGTGCCAAATTTAACATGGAAATTTAAAGTTTGTAACAATCATAAATATATCTTCAATACACACAGAGTATATTCCCTCTTAGTTATTAGTCCATTCATCCTCCTCCCCACCCCATTTTATTTGCTTCAAGAGCCATCCTAAAAGTTGATACAAGCTGCCTTTTTTCTTTTTTTCCTTTATTTATATATTATGAAAATCTCAAGTTTCACATAGTCTGACAAGCTGTTACTTTTGGTAGTTAGAACCTTCTAGATGGGACTGATCTTCCCATTATTGCAGCAACCTCTGTGAGGAATGAGTTGAGTTAGTAAGTTAGCAAATTTATAGTCTCCCTTCTTATATACATGACACTGACCAGCTCATAATTAAAACAATTAAAATTAGTTTTCCCGCAGAAGGCGAAAAAGATAGTGCCCTTATATATCCAGCTGTATGATGCTGTTTCACAAATAGGTTGTATCTGACATATGGCTAAAAAGCATTACCTTTGATTTCTTTTTATTTACTTTAAAAAAAACAACCAAAAGGTAAAAGAAACAAAGGCTTAAATAGAAAACAAACAAACTGTAGGCAGACACAGTGCCTTGGGCAGAAAATTCAAGTGGCATCATAAATCACTCAATTGTGGCAAAATGCCAGCCAGCTCTGGGTTGAAGTGTGGAATTAGTCCGGGGCTGAAAAAGTTTAAAAGCTAATAGTAGGCTTTAAAAAAAATTAAGGCTTGGTAATTGGTAATGGGGAAGAAAAAGAACTAGCTCCCAGATGTGATCCTTTGGAAAGTTTATCTCAGAAGACTCATTGAAATAAAATGAAAACACTAGAGGATCCAGTAGAAAGAGAAAAGTTTCCTGATAAACTGTCCTGTGTTCATTCTTAACAAACCACAGTACCAGAATATGTCAAGGTGACTATATTTTGGGTTAGAACCCTAGAAACACATACCATTTGAAATCCACGAATTCACATTAATAGCAACCAAACACTAAAACATTATCTTTTTACCCTAGTCATCTCCATGATTACAGCTCTGTCACTGATAGTTATATCGGAAAAAAGGTCTGTTTGGTCAGAAAGGTCAATAGCGCTACATACAATAGGGCTATGTCCTCTTTGATAGAATATAGAAGCTCCAGGGTTGAGGAGAGTGAAATATGGATGGTTAGAGAATCAGAGAACATGCCCTCTGCTTTCTCAGGACTGCCTGGGTCTCACTGTGTTTTCTCTTCTACAGGGCTTTTTCCGACGGACCATTCAGAAAAATCTGCATCCAACATACTCCTGCAAATATGATGGTTCCTGTGTCATCGATAAGATCACCCGCAACCAGTGTCAACTTTGTCGATTCAAGAAGTGCATTGCTGTTGGCATGGCCATGGACTGTAAGGGCATTGCGCCCACTATGGAGAACTAGGGGGGAGTTGGGGAGATGGGGATGGGAATGGTTACAGGGATCAGAGGAGAAGAAATGTGCCCAGGAATGGACGCACGTTGAAGGATCAAAAGAGGGAAATAATTGTTTGGTGTGTAAAATTACATAGGGGTCATCTTTGAACCCCTACATTTGAGTCCTTGGAATAGCATGAGAGCTGTCCTAGTATTCCCTAAGGTTTTAATTAAGCCATCCTGTCAGATTGCTATTCGTAATTCCCTTTGGCACTTTGGAATTGGCCAAATTGGTTGCAGAATTCTGATTGGCTCTTTGTGAAGTCCCCCCTCCTCTCATACCTCTTCATTCTTCACCACCTTCCTAGTGGTGCTGGATGACTCCAAGAGAGTAGCCAAACGGAAGCTGATTGAAGAGAACCGGGAGAGACGACGCAAAGAGGAAATGATGAAATCCCTTCAGCACCGGCCAGAGCCAACCCCAGAGGAATGGGAGCTGATACGCATCGCTACAGATGCCCACTGCAGTACCAATGCCCAAGGCAGCCATTGGAAACAGAAGCGGAAATTCCTGGTAAATTGTACTGGCAAATAGGGTGCACAGTTCTGTTTGTCACAGTTGACACAATATACAATTTTATGTATTATTTTCATTCTTTATTTTCGATTACATATAGTCCTTCCTTAACAATAATTTATTTAGTGAATTATTTCAAATTACAGCTGCACTGGAAAAGTGACTTTGGACTGTCTCATGGTTCCTGTGATCACATAATCACAATTTGCATTTAGAACAGTTGCAGCATCCTGCTAGTCCACATGATTGCCATTTGTGTCCTTCCCAGCCAGCTTTTGACAGGCAAAGATCAATAGAGAAACCAGCAAAAGGTCTCAAGTTGCAATTGCATGTTGTCTCATTAAATAATCACAGATGATTCACCTAACAATCACAACTGGGACTGCTAGAACGCCCACTACTAAAGAGTGTGGTCATATGATGTTTCACTTAATGACCATTTCACTTAGCCATAGTTTTCAGTCCCAATTAGAGTCATTAAGTAAGGACTGCTTGTAATATTTCCTGCCCCTATTTTTCTTTTGAAAGTCTGTGTCTTTCTGTAGATCTCTTTACACCAGGCTTTCTCCAGGATCTGATAGATTAAAAGTAAGTCCAGTAGAATAAAAAATATGCCTAATTTACTGGGTTACTAAAAAATATACATGCAATTTGACACATGCCTCTGTTTTGTGCTGCTGTTGGACTTAAGTGTTTCTCATTCTTGGCAACTTGAAGATGTGTGGATTTCAATTCCCAGAATACTGGTTGGAGAAGTCCTGGGAGCTGAAGTCTACACATCTTCATGTTGTCACAGTTGAGGATTATTGTATGAAGCATTGCAGAACTAACTGAGCATCGGAAATCATTTTTCTTTGGGTTTTCTTCTTTAACCATTGGAAAAAGAAGCAAATGCACAGTTAGAGTTCGTGTAATTAGAATTATGCATCTGGACAAAAAGTATATTTACATTTTGCTTAACTAATTAAGATACTTGGTAAGTACACATTTTAGCTATATGCTGACTCTTTTGCAGCTCTCCATTTATGAGTAAAAGTAAGAAAGCTACTATGAATTAGGCAAAAGCACATCTTTGTACCATTAAAAAATACCATTTTGCACCAAAAAAATCTTAAATTCTGTTCTAAAATCACATTAATCAGAAGACGTATGTACCCTTTAATAAAATGCTATAGATTTATTCCAAGTTGTGAGCACTTTTTAAAAACTGACGCATTTAGCCTGTATGGTATCTCTCGTAAACTTTTTCTCATTCCATTTATTATTAATTTGAATTTGAATAAATTTCAGACTGGAGATATAGAGTATAAATTTTTAACTCTTTTTCATTCATGTTCATATATAAATTGTTTGGCTAATATATAACCTTACTTTATTTCAGTACAGATGATAAAAGCATATGCCCAGCTTTTTTAAAAAAATACCAGTATTTTATGCATTTAACATTATTTGCACTTTTGTTTTTGAAAATGTACAAATCTCTTGCTGAGCCATTAACGTGAGAAAACTATAATTCATCTTGAATGTTAACAATTATACTAAGCTTAGAGTCTGCGTAAACATGATGATAAAGCCAAGAATTCAACCATTTTTATTATGATTACTTTCAGTGGCATAATTTAGCATAGTGTTGTTTCTCAGCCTTGGCAAACTTTAAGTGTATAGTCTTCAACTCCCAGAATTCCCCAGCCATATACTGGCTGGAAAATTATGGAAGTTGAAATCTACATTATCTTAAAAGTTGCTGAGGTTAGAAAATACTGATGTAGTAGATTCAGTGCTGCAGAGGAACCTTTGAAGGGTTAATTTGCTTGAGCAAATGGATACAGCTGTGACCTCTCAGCTCTGATCAAGGACAGATGGAATGGAAACCCCTCAATGCCATCCCCTCTCTCCTCCCTTGTTTCTAAGCAGAGCAGGAATTGCTGGTTCAGAGTGCCCTCTGCTGGCCATAATCAGTTAATGTCAGGGCAGGTCAGGACATAGAGGTCACGGAAAGTGAGGCTTGTGGGTGGGGAGAGGAAATAGGCCAGCAGACTGAGGGGGTCATGGGTTAAGATTGCTCTGTCTGTTCTCGCAGCCTTTACAGTATGCAGCAGTTCCTTACTAAATAGAGGAAATGGTCCCAAAATTTAGTCTAAAAAATGAACTAAAAAGCATTACTGTTCAGTTCATATGATGAAACTAAATAGGCCCTATTCTTGAACTGCTTGTGTATAAGAAAGAAATGTAAACCTAAGAGGTGGAGATTTCTGGGCTTTATCAGTGCATGGTTTGAGCACTGTCTTTCTAAGTATGCCAAATGCGTGGGAAATGAAGTGTGGAAAATTTCCCGCATTTTCATTAGAAAGCAGGTGGAAGTTCTCCAAGACTGGTGTCACTTTTCAAAAGCACTCAGATCCAGAACAGCCAAAGGCACATGGGTGTCATTCTCAAACTAATGCATTGGTGTAGAACCATGGATTCTGATCTTCCCAGCCTCAAGGAACCAAAACTTGTATTTTCAGCAATGTAACTCTTACATTTGCCCAGTGTGTTAGCAGAGTAGTATCTGCTAAAACTGAGCTTTTAAATTGCTTTTAATAGCTTTAAAGATTTTTAAATAAAATATATTCAAATAATAATTCAATGTTTATTAAAATATTTTAATAGGGTAATATTATTTTGATACTAATTGTAGAAAGGATATGTAATCTAAAGAGATCACCTTGTAAAGATGTTGAGAGAAGGAAAAGTTATTGACAGATAAGAGTTATATTTCCAGTGTTAGAGCTGGATGATAAATTTCCTATCTCCCAAATTAGTTCTCTGCAGATGTTTAATACTGCTTCTTTCTCCCACTTGTAGCCTGAAGATATTGGTCAGTCACCAATGGCCTCCATGCCTGATGGGGATAAAGTAGACCTGGAGGCATTCAGTGAGTTTACGAAAATCATCACCCCTGCCATCACCCGTGTGGTGGATTTTGCCAAAAAACTGCCCATGTTTTCAGAGGTAAGCAAAGGATGGTGAGCAAAGAGAGAATGGAGGAATTTGATTATTTGTTTGTGAAGTTTTAAACTTCCAGAGAATTTCTTCTTACATTCTTCTTTTATCATAATTAGAACCATTTTTGTTAGGAAGACATAGGAATACAATGTATATGCAATTCTGAAGTTACAATAGCTACCACCTCCCTGCAATCACAATCATATTTTGAATTCTTAGTAATCAGCTCCCATTTATAGGCTTTTGCAATGTCCCATGATCATGTGACCACAACTTACGTTTTTGTAGAAAACCAGTCTTCTATTTTTTTCAGCAAAAATGTTCCAGAGTGAACAATGGGTTCACGTAATGACCACCACATTTACTTAAGGACCACTGTAAAAAAAGGTTGTAAAATCACGTCTGATCACTTGGTGACTCACTTTAGGAAGATCATGACTTACAACAATAATGGACAGGGTTTATTATGATTAGAAATTCAGAATTGCTCACAACATCAGTATCTTCATATGCCATCTCTCCTCCCATCAAGTCCTGGTCTGAAAGGTTTAGCTCTTAATAGGTTTGTCCCACCAGCCCTACTTTGGTCATATACCTTTCTTCAGTTCTGTACATACACAGAGGATAATAGGGAATATGAAGATAAGTGTCAAATATTATTAGTTCGTCCTATGTCTGCAAGGTTAAAGGGTGATCTAAATTAAAAGAAAATGAAATTTCATAAATATTTCTATCACGGTGTCAGATGATGTTCCTCATTTTCCACAATCCTTTATGGAATTATTATTATTATTATTATTATTATTATTTATTAAATTTATATGGATGGCTCATGGATCACTACAAAAAGAATAGCTCTTGTTACTTAGAATGCATTGCGCCCCGAATAGACTTTGCTTAGTTTTGTTAAACTGAACTTTATTGTGTTAAACTTAACCAACCAAGGAGATTCTTCTGCTATAGCAGATTTGCTTTCAGTGATACAATCATATGGCCTAGTTAACTGGGCATATCATGATGTTGTCATATTCAGTTTGTCGTTCCTGCTTGACGGGAATAATTTTGTACAGGATAAATCCTTAACTAAAAGGGGGAAAAATTATATTGAAGCAGCAGATTGGATAAATAGGAATCCCAGGAAGTATTGAAAGTAGAGAGGCATTGGAAGAAACATTTGGGGTGAGGGTGGGGGCTAATCCCTCTGTTCATTCCCAAGATGGATAAATGATGATGATGGTGTTAATTATTCCAATTCCTCTATAACATCTATTCCAGTATAACGGAATATACCATGAGTTTACAACCAAAGAACAATAAATGAAACAAATTAAATAACACGCACAGTCATCCAGTCCCAGCAGTGGCCATTATAATTGAAAGATTTTCTGGAATGATACCATTTTACCACATCTAAATACTATCAAGAAGGTATAGTAGATAGACTATAAACCGGAGGGATGGGGGAAGGAGGGAAGTTTTAAAGTCATAGAACTGCAGCGGGGAATCACTGCCTTTAGTCTCTTCCCAACCTTCAGCCTGAAAGTGATGATTCTGAAAACATCAGGAAGCCAAAGCATAAATGGCTTTATATTTTAAAACCAGCACTTTGAATAGTACCTGGAAACTCACTGGCAGCCAAGGCCATGCCACAAAATCACTGCTGTAGCCTATGCTTGCCAGCCGCAAGCCAAGGATCCACAGTGTTGTGCATCTATGGCAATTCCTGAGTAGCCTTCAAAGACAGACTTAACTGAGGTCTAAAGGTAATTCTCCATTAAGTACAGTAATTGGGACCATAATTTCCATCGCTAAGAGATGCAATTCTAAAGCATGACATCACATGAATGCATTTCTTAGTGACGGCAATCTCTGCACTCCTGATTGCTGTTGTTAACTAAATTCTGCCAGTTTTTACTTGAGGACCCAGCCCAATCCAAGCCATTCCCTCCCAGCCCTTTGCCCTGGTTAAGTAAGAGCCTGCCTCCTCTTTAACTCCCCCCCCCCCCATTTGCCTATCTCCCCCTCCATCTCTGCCCTTTTTGCCACCTATCTACCTACTGCTGACAGCTGCTGCTGTTGTTCAGCCCTGCCCAACACCACTACACCATGCACACTGTTTATCAGACGGAACCTCCTTTCACACTACCTTGTTTCATCCTAATGCAGCCAAAGCTTCTCTTCTCCCCACCCAGGGCCTCCATTGTGCCCTCCCCAGGGCGTTGTTTTGCACAAGAATCCAAGGGTGTGAAAGAAGGCTCCACCTAGAAAATATATTCTTTCTCACTGGTGCAACTTGGGCCTTCCTTCCTTAATGTGACAGGCAGGCCCTGGGCAGAACATGAATGGGAGCCTTGATTGACCTGCAAATGGAGAATATGCAAAAAAGGCACTGGGTGCACCAGTGTGAAAGAACACCATGGCCGTTATAGTAGAGGCCATTACAGTATGGGAGCAAGGAACAGAGCTATGTGGTGGGTATGCAGGTTGCCAAAAGACTAAATGCAAGTAAGACTGAATTGGCCTGAATTTTGTTCATGGCATGTAGGAGTTCTGAAGTACTCAGAACTTCAAGAAACAGTTGAAAGTCCCTTCATTCAACATCGTCATTAATTTGAACAGCTACTGAGCAAATGGATGATTAATGAAGACTACTTGTGTTGCAGTAGTTTAGCCTGGAGATGATAAGGGTGTGGATTTATAAATTTTAGAACATCAAGTAAATCTGCATTGAGCCCTTCCCTTAAGTAATGAAAATAATTGTACCTCCTTCATCATACTTTCAGAAAATAATTTTCTATTTTCATCTTCTAGTCCTATTTAATTTAAGGAAATTGAATAGGTAGGTTTTTACAGCATGCTAAGACTAAGGCAGGATTCCAGAACATCCTAAACTACCAACATCATTTTACTCTATTCTAATGTGCTGTGAAAACTCAGCCATTATATTATACAGAATTTATGTTAGCAGTGTAAAGTATCTTTGTTGATATTTCATTCATGACGACTTTAGATTGGATGAATTAGTTATTACAAACTATCTTATGTCTGCAAATTGTTCAGGCTGTTCATAAGCCAAAATTGGGAAACCAAGGACTTGGTCACAAATGCAGGAGAGAATTGTCTCAGGCTGAAAATTGTAGGAGAATTATCATGCAATAACTTGTTGTTCATAGATAGTCTGATAGCCATCCTGGGAGCATTTCTAACTAGCTAAGGGCAGCAAATTTCAATTAGCTTCCTGGTGAACAGAGTCAGCTGCTAAAATAAAAGAATATTTCCTGAAAAAAAGTGACTTTCAAAAGAGGCATCACATTTTCTACCACAACTAACTTTTGGCTCCTGATTTCCTGCTACTTTGACCTGGAGAAATGTGTAACTCTTTTTATTTCTGAGGCTCACTATTGATAGCACAGCCATTCCTTGTCTCTTTATATTGGGGGGAACTTTCATGGTTCCAATGCAGAAGGTTGATTCCATTTTTGGGATCTAATTGAGC
>JAEANM010009042.1:0-16604 GCA_017656035.1 Myanophis thanlyinensis
GATGATGTCTGTTTTTATTGGCTGTGAACCGCTCCGAGTCCTGCGGGAGAGGGGGCGGTATATAAATTGAATTAAATAAATAAATAAATATCTGGAAGGTTTTTTTTTTCCCTTTGGTTCAAAATGTTTGAATTGCTAGGTTGGCAAGGGGTTTGGGGCAAGTAATGAGAGCTCTCCCCATTACACAGTACCCGGGTCATGAATGTAGGTTGTCAACTTTCCAGTTGACAAGCTCAGCATCTTGAACCTCTGATCCATCATGCCCCCTTCTGAAATAAATACATAACCATTTAAAAACAAAGCATGACATAACACAATCTGTAAATGGTGTTTTTCATTGCATTTCTCTGCAATGTATTTCTCTGCAGCGTATTTGAAAATTGTTTTATAGGACTTATTCCCTACTATGTTCAACAGACTTTACTCTTTTATAATTGTCCTTAATTCCCTAGGAGACAGCTTCATTATGAAGTATAAGTTTTATTGCTGTTTGCATGCAGAAATATATGAAACGTATTCATTAAAGTATTTTCAGTGTATCTCTCTTTATTCCTCTCATTGTTTGATCTTTTCATGTGTCTTACTGTCGTGAATTTCAGAAAAGCTGAAAAGTACTTTTCGATCTAAAACAAGCAAGTGTATCCAAAAGTGGAAGGGGGAAGAAACTTTATAAAGAAATTTTGATCCTTTATTGATAAACAGGTAGGCATATTTTAAAACAAGCTAAAACACACTTTTTAAAAAATTGAAATCTGGAAGTGAATAGAATACAAGCCAAGATAAAGGTACTGTAAAGTTTGTCCAATTGACCATGGCTATTAGGACATCTTCAACCAAGATGGTGTCCATGGACAAATACACACACCTAAAAGGGGCCAAGATTTCAGTGCTGGCATTCTGATTTGAAAAGCCCTTCCATTCTCTCTCCCCTAGCCAGAGGTGGGATTCAGGTGAACTGGTAGTTAAAATTCTGCCCAGTTCGGTGAACCAGCTAATCCCACCACTGGTTGGCTATGCCCCATTTTTGGCCTCTTTTTTGGCACTTTTTTGGGTCATTTTCAGCACTTTTTGGGGTCATTTTTGGCTATTTTCAGACCGTTCTTGGGGCCGTTTCGGATGTTAAGTAGTAATAAATAGGGAAATTGTACATTGTTGAGGCCTTTGAGGTGAGTGTCCAGCAGGCGGGGCTGGGTATGATGGGTGATGTTGAGTTGGCCACACCCAGTCATATGACCACCCATCCATGCCTACCCAGACAGTCGTTAGGGCAGAGAACCGGTTGTTAGATTATTTGAATCTCACCACATCTGAAAGCTATAGTTATTTGTATTTTTCAGAGGAATTAATTTTTGTACTTTTCTTTAAAGAAAAAAATAGAATTTGAGTCATAAACAGAAGCATAACTTCGTGTCATAAAATGCTGTAGACTGTAAAATTAAATAGGCAGAATTGGGGTAGAAGTCACATGTCAAACAAATTATGGTAAACATTCCTCTATAACAAAATCAGGATTTGAACAAAGTTATACCGCTTGCTGAATGTAAGTCTTATATCCTGTTAATTCCAAAGAAAAGAGCCAAGTCAGGATATGCATCACCCAGCATTTCTTGAAAGGAAAGGAATCTCTGATACTAAAAAGTGAACAGTTTTTAAACCACAAATGAAAAAAATGAAAGATCTTCTTGATTCTGATATACTTCCTTTTCTAAAAATAGCTCACTATTGTCAAGCTTTTTATATATTTGAAAAGTTTACATTATTTTAGAAATAATTACAATTGGTTCTAGCCTTATATATGTACATATATGTATTGATCCTGCTATGAACTGAACAAGCTAAAACTAGTAGCAATTTGTATAATTGCTTCAATGTCATCAGAAGGAATTACTGTTACCCTAGGAGATAATGTGAATCTGATGGACTTTTATTTATGAATATAGTTTTAATTTCAGATAAATGATATCATCAGATAACACACAAATATTTAGCTGTGAAACCCATTTGGAAATTTTAAACATGATTGTAGCACTTCAGGTTTTCTGACTTCTTATGAAACTATCACTCTGCTATTTGATTGAGGGGTGTTTTGCCTTCCAGCAAGGCTACCTGAAGGATTTGAAGTGTCTGGGCAGGGGTATTTGGATACCTACTCAACAAGGTAGTTGGGCCAGAGTCCCAAAAGAAGAGTCCTTGCTTCATTGGAGTTCAAAACAATTCCCCAGTTTCTCCCACAAATTACATATTTGTGATAGCCCTGCCTGCAATAAATGTACAGATCCCTATACATACTTACAAAAGTCTGAAAGGAACATTCAGTTTATACAAGAGAGAAGAATGTGCGATTGATTAGATATGTTTGTGTTTCTCAATTTCCCTTACAAATTCATCAGGAATATTTGCAGATTGGAGATAAAAAAGTTCACAACAGCAGCAGCGGCAGCAACCATGTGACCAAAATCCTGCTGGGACATAAAAAGGTGTGGTGCTTCAATCATACTGTTATGGCTGCCATTTTGATTTTTTTAACTGCCTCTCCTTTTTGACTACCCTGGAGTTCCTGCTGCCCCTTTAAGATTAAGAGAGATTAGCAAGATTCTCTTTATCTCATTTCTACATTATATCTGTTGTTCCATGCTCTGTATTTCTGGAGTAAATAAACTACCAATATCCACAGATTACATTTACTGTTTATTTTTACATAGCAGGGTGGGGTTACACTATGAACTGAATATATTCTGAATAAGATAGCAAGAGTTCTTTAAAAATATTGTGTTTTAGGTTTACCCCACCATTATGTAGTGTATGTCTATAATAGCAGGAAATTGAAAGTGAATTTAACAAAGCTTTCCTACTCTCCTGCTTAGCAGTCTGATGGATCAGTGGTAATAAAGGAGGGGGAAGAATTTTTTAAAAAAAGGGGGGGGGGAATACCAGGTATTTCCTGTATTCACAAGGGAAAATATTCTCTGTTATAGTCCTAGGGGATTTCCTCATGCATAGGTTTCTGCCCTTTCACAAGCCAAGGATTTGCTTTGTTTTAGTTTTGTCTGCTCCCTTCTCCTATGTAGTTTTTTTGGGGGGAAACCCTTAAGATTTAATAATTGAAGTAGCCAATACAGTTAATTCTTATTTTCAATAGCTATCTCTGTTCATCCCTTTTTGGGAAATGCAACGTATTATTACTGGCAGCAACTGAGACTACGGAAAGTATTGTACATTGTATAATCAACCTATACCATAAGATAGCAATTAAATGCATTGAAATTCCATTATTTTCAGTAAGAAAAAAGTTGTTTAGATCAAGTCAATTTTTGGGTTACTTTTGGTCATCTAAAGTTTGTTATAAACATTAATGCATATATAGGCAGAAATATCTGTTAACTGCTAAATAAACACAACCTCATTTCTCTATTCACCCCTTTCTTGTTGGGCCGATAAACAGTTGCCGAGCATGTTATTAGGTTAAATTAAAAAAAAAAAACAAGTTACACTTTTTATGCAGTTTGACTCCGTGTACCATATTTCATTAGGTCAACTTAAAATTGCCCATATTGAATGTTGCTTTGCCTTGAACAGCTGCCTGACAAGCCAAAACAGAACAAAGGTTTTCTCAGCCTGCAGGTGTATTAAAAGAAAAAACCCCGGTTTGTCAGACAAGAATTCTAGGTAGAAGAATCTGCTCTGGGTGAATGGAGGTAGAAAAAAAAATGACATCCTTCGATCAAACACATAAGGAGGAAGAGTTCTTAGTCTCCCAGTTCTTTTTTTGCCACGAAGAAGAATACAATAAGTTGCCAGGCTACCCTGCATGTGATAAAAATAATTTATGGTGCACCTTTGACTGTCTCACCTTCCCAGATTTTACTAATCTACCCCAGCTGGGTCAGCTTTTAGCATTCCAAACTTTTGACTGCCTTCTTGCAGCTGTCACTGCTTGTTCTTTAGCAACCTGCTAGAGCAAGATGATTAATTCATTGCTCTACTGAAAAGTCCTTCCCTTCTTCCCACCACAATCATATTGCTTTGAAAATTAGTTCCAGTAAAATGTGCATACAGCAAAAAAAACCAACCCCAGGGCCTTTCTTTAAAAGTGGGGAGGTGGAATAATAGGGCAACTGCCCCAGGCTTTACCCACAGAGGTGGCCAAGTATTGTTCAGCATTCAAGATGATCAGATAAATAAGCACTGTCCAGTCAAGGAAGCATTCAAAAACTATAAATAATAGCTGCATTGACATGGGATCAGGTGAGAAGAATGTAAGTGTGATGGACTCAGATCTTTTCTGGTACTGTATATATGGGCACAAAGCCTCATCTCTCTGACTGGTTGTCAGTCACTGCTTGGGTCCCAGCCATCAATTCTATGAATTGCTTGTATACCATAATATCTTGACTAGGAATACTCGAGCTGATCCTGATATATAATATTGCATAATAAACATCTACTACTTCAATAAAACAAATTTATTATTTATTTGTATATGAAAAGAATCAGTGTCGGCTTTGTGATCAGCGCTGTATAAAGCGATGCTATTCTTACAGCCAGTTTTAATTGGATTAAATGTTTGAAATGCACAGCATACCAAGGCTCCCTTAACCCATTATGCTTACTCAGGCAAAGTGAAATGATGATGATGAGGTATGCACTCCTATTTTACACAGAGAAACCACATTAGTAATTTTGCCTTAAATTTACTCTGCCTCATGATATACCTTTGCATCCAGTATATCTTCCATTAAGCATATGATTAGGCATTTTTTTCTAAGAAACTGAAATTTCTTCTAGAAAAGGAAAAGTGAATTGCTGTGCAGAAGGTTACCTGTGAGGATTTTGCAGGACTGTACTACTTCTGTGTGCAGCTTTGCAAGACCAGCCATAGCTGATGAAATAATCATCAACTTAATTTTGTATCTAACACATGGAATGATTCCTGAGGTCTTTCTGACAGGAATGTCTTTTGGGAATGTCATTTTGAATGACCAGGTTTTCTTACTCTTGCATAAAGGAAAAGCTGTTCATTCTCCAGAGTTTGTCAATGCACACCGAGGGAAATTTGTGTAGAATGCAAAACTGATAGTTTCTGATTGCAAACAAGTCAGGTAACATCAAGCAGGGAAGTTTCAACAGTACAGTGATTATGTGACTCAACCCATATGAGAATACAAAAATGTATGTACATAACAAATTTGGGCTGTTACGTTAAGCCCACTTAAGTTAGCCCCTAATGACCACAGCAAAACTTGATTTCTGTGTAAACATGGATAGAATTTCCTAGCATATCTGGTTTAACAGATATTCATTTTTTTCCGGTGAAACCTATAAAGAAGACAACAAATTCTTCATACAGTTGCCAAACCGCATTACAGAGCATTCTTTAGAAAAGCTGTAGCATTTAAATGAGAATAAATATTTAGAGGAATATGGTATACATGCAAGCTTTCAGGTCATTCCCTCCCCTTCCTAACTCATAAGATTATAGGAAATTCCATTGTACAACCAATGAAAAATGTATCGGAGAAGACAAGATGGATAAAATGTTCTCCAGATCCTAACTCTATTGGTCAATTTTTCCCATTCTAACACGTACCCACATTTTTCACTTTTATCCCATTCTAACACATAAACCACACAATGCTTGCTTGCTTTACTCCCTCTAGTTTTTCACCAGATGGTTATTCCCAGTGGGTTGTTAAAGAAACTCTTTCCATCTCTCTCCTTGCAACACCTGGCCTGGGTTTTCTACAGAAGATAACATGATCTGGAGTCAGCCAAGCAGCTGAAGGACACTCATGGTTTCCCGATGTCATAAGCCTCCAGCTTTGATGGACAAGTGTGCACGAACTGACTAAGGGCAAAGCATGCCGCTCCGTTTCAGGAGTATCTTTTTCTGCTTGTCGAAGAAACAAATAACTGACTTTGCTACATTATAATATGGAGAAGTTAATCTCTCTCACTCATATGCGGATTTCAAGATCTTCAGTTGTCCCTCACATCAAAGACTTGAATTCCCTACTTGATTTACACATTGCTATGTTCTAAATCAGTTGAGCTCTGGGCCACCTTATCCCTCTGACCTACAAGTGCTATATAGATTAAAATGTGCTCCCATTATTTATTCTATGTGGGACTAAGTTATATGCTCCCCTAAAGTAAATTTTGGTTCATTGAGCCACAAATATCTTTAAAAGGTTTTAGTGGGAGTTTAATTAAACACTTACCTGTTGCTTCATTCACATCCCTTTTTTTCCTTGGAATTTACTATATACACAGTACTCCCATATTTTATATCTCACAAGAGTCCTGCAAAGTAGTGTTCAAAGGTATACACCAATTTAATTGAGCAGGATTTGAACTTGTTTCCAATAATCTATATCAAAAACTTTAAGCACAACACTAGATTTGCAGTCATTACTCTTCAAATTAAAAAAAGGAATTTTCCAGACTTTCTTTCTCAAATAAACAGTAATAAACAGAAAATGCATTTCTTCCCCCAATCCTATCCCCTTATACCCCAAAAACTAGGAGAGGTCACTTCTGAGCATCTTGCCCTGCTCACATTCCTGCTGTGTGCTGAGCTGCCTTTTATCTGACTGTTCTCTTGGCTTATCTCTTTGCCTTGTCTCCCAAGGTCATTCCCAGCCAGCATTTTATTTGTGAATAGTTTGACATTGAGATGTATTGGTGGAGTTTACTACTGAAGTGAACAGCAACACTACAAGGTTCTGGGACTATATCAGGGTCATGGGGGAGGATGATACAATGCAACCTGCAAGAAATGTTGTGCCACTCTGGATTGAGTTTTATTAGATGGTCTCCTGCTAGTTCCCATTCTTCACAGTGTTGGAAGAAATATCCATCTGGTTCAGTTCCAAGCAGGGAAAAAGACACTGGAAACATGGAATCTGATTGGAAAGATGGTTTAATGAAGCAGAACCATAAAACACATGATCCTGGTGCAGCTGACCACATGGCATTGAGAGAGAGAGAGAGGTATTTATACCATCTCTTGGGATTTGCACTTGAGCGTCCTGTTTCTATGCAAGAATATGTATCCTATTGGCTGATGTAGGAGTCACACCTAATTTGGTGGGTTTTCTGAGTCAAGTTTGGTTCAAGCTTGCTGGGTGATACAATACCCTCAGGTGATTGTGCCATGTGGTGAGCTCTGCTGCTAGATGATTAATCCTATTATGTCCTGGAGGGTCATGTCTTAATCCCATCACCCTGGATCTGGAGGTCTTTTATTTTGTAGATAGGCTGGCTCAGTCTTTTTTAATGTGCACCAAAATATCTGCTGGGGACAGGGAGCTGGGGTTCTGTTTCCTTTAAGATTTTTTTAGGGGAAATATTTTATCCTGCCCTTTTTAATATTTCCTAAAATATTTTATATTTCTAGGAGGGGTGGCTTCCCTCAATAGAAAGAGCAGAAATGTCTATCTTTGCACTCTATAGTTATCACTTCTCAAGCTGCATTTCTTGAATGTATGCCTGACAGGGTGAAACTACAGAGATATACTGTGAATCATCCTGGTAATATTTGTAAATTGGGATAACTTGAGACAGTACGTTCTGGGATCAGTTGAATCCAAGAACAACCTTGAGAAATGTAAAGGAATAAAAACAACACTGTGAATATATAAATGTGGTCTTTACTTGACAGATAAGTATTAATCAAGAATGGAAGCATCTGCATTTAAAAAAAAGGGAGAGCACATAAGCTTGGGCCTGAGCAAAACAAAAAAACAACCTCGAGCAATGTTTGAGTTTCTTAAAATGGTGCTGCTAAGTTTAACTCAAAGTCACATTCGATAGCAGTGGCTTATTTTCAAATAGAAGGGAAGAAAAGTGGGGTGGGGAAGAGAGGGAGCGGTTTGCCAAGCCAAGGCAATTGGAAGTCAAATAAAGGAGGATTGTGCTGAAAGTGGGTTGCATAATAAAAACAAACCCAATATTCTATTAACAAGGGTTTAGAGGTCAGGTTCTCATCCCTGCCCACAAAGACATGTGCAAACCCAGGAGATTAAGAGGAAGGGAAAATGAACAGGAGGGATACTGTTTCCTCCCCACCCCCCTGCCAAGCCCTTGCAGAATGACGCTGAAAGAGAAAGGGGTCGTTTTTTAAGGCGCCTGAGGTGCGATTGCACTGGAGAATGCCATGCATTTTATACTTCATCCTAAGCCAGAGTTTTCTGTGCCAGACAAGGAAACAAATGCTGCCCTGCTGTCTCCTGGAAGTCCCACTCATCCCTGCTGGGTGAACTCATTTCAGCGCCAAGTGACTTTTTGCCCTCCCCTAATCGAGCTTAAAAAGTTCCCGCTTTCTTCTGTCCTCTCCTCCAGCCTCTCTTCCCCACCCCCCACCCCCCGCCACCCCCCTTATGTCTTTCCGCACGCTGAGCTCCCAGCCCTGAGATGCTGCTGGTGCATTGTCCTGCTTTGTGGTGTGTCATCGCAAAACACGAGGCCGAAAGAGAGAACGGGAGGGTGGGCCAAATCGGGAGAGAGAAGGGGAAGCCCGGGTGGGCATGAAGGTTTTTTTTTCCCCCTGCAGAAATCTAAGCCACTCTTAAAATATCGGATCTTCAAAGGTAGCACTAGCCACGAAATCCCCCTTGGAGTCTGACCTTTACAGCTGCCTGGCTGAAAAGCCTGAGCAGATATTTTTTTTTCCCCTGCTGTTCCTAATGTTTCCACTCCCAAGACGTTTTTCTTTCCCTCTTCCCTCTCCCTCAGCTTGGAAACAAAGGTTTTATATGAAGCATGCCCTGCCCTGTCTTCAGCCTGCCACCGCAGAACCTTTCAGTTGCAGAGAGCAAAGTCTCCCAAGACGGGCAACTATGATGCAACCAGGTCTGTAGTAATTAAGTTAGTTCCTGGCTTCTGCGAGCTGGTCTCAGTCCTTCACCCCAGCTGCCCGCCTCTGTCTCCCCCTCCCTTCCTCCCTCCCCGGAGACTGTGTGTTTAGGAGGTGATGTTTCCCACAGCTCTGATCTAATTCAACTGTAATTCAATCTCCGTGTGACCAACACTCAGCTAGCGTTCTCCCACCCGTCGGCAGACTCCTCTCTCACAGGCTGTGTGTATTAGACATTTGCACTGTCAATCTGACAGACTCCCCTCAAACAACCTCTCTCTATAGATTTACACCATCAATCAGGCAAGGTAGAGCCTGTCCGTAGCAATAACTTTTCACAGGAGCATCCTTCTTCCTCAAATCTTGTGCTGGCTACTTCTGACAGACTTCTCCAATCTGATCCTTTCCAGACACGTCAACTTTCAACTCCCAAAACCCCCAGACAGTGTATCAAGGGATTCTGGGCATTTTGAAGGCCAACATGTCTTTCCAGGTTCATTTTTGTTTTTCTGTAGTGTTCCCATAGGGATCAGCTTTGGCAGCATACTTGAAAAATATTACCAGGAGCCAAATCCACGAAGGTAGGTCAGGAGACAGAACTATTTACCTACTAAATTTCATAGGTAATTGGGAAATATGCAAAACACAGAGCAGTTTGCCCTGGAATGTTCTTTCTTTCCAGGAATGGGCTGACCTACATGTTCTGAATGTGATTCATAAGCTGTTACTGGAGATTTATGAATTATTTTTGAAGTCTTGGAATAATTCATTCCAGTTCAAGGAAAATTCAAGAATGATCAGCTCCAATTCACTCTTGCCTAAGAAATATAAATCAACTTCCAGATTACTATAGATCTGGAAATCTAGCAATATAGATCCGAGCACTGAGTACTCCAACATGGTGCCATTTTCCTTTCTCATTCCACATGCCCAAACTGCTTGAAGCCAGTTGTGTGATTGTTACCATCCCTGATAACTTCTCAATACTAAAAGAAAGATTGCCATGGAAGAATTGGTCATCCTCCAGGGACAGGATGTGGTAAAAACAATTAAGACGACAGCCATAATGATGTGATTTGTGGGAGGGGGAAGGAATTGTCTTTATGTGCTTCAATGGTAGACCTTTCATACCTTTGTGCCACAATGTTAACCTTTTTTTCTCTATGCCTTGCAGCAGACATACTATGGCTTGGGTGTTTCCCTCCAGTTGCCTAAATTGGATTCAGCTTCAGAGTTGATTTGAAACAATAACAATAGCACTTATATACACACACACACATATTGCATATTGCCCCTAACACTCTGGGTTCTCATTTTACCAACCTTGGAAAGATAGAAGGCTGAATCAACCTTGAGCCAATGAGGATTGAACTCATGGCAGTTGGCAGATAAGCCTGCAATAATACATATTCTATCCACTGTACCACTATGGCTCTTTAGTTCAAACTTATTTCAGAAAAGTGTCCATCGATATTTGGTGGATTCTGTGGTCAGTCACAAACACTAAAGACAGTTGAACTAGGCAGTTCTTAGAAACAGATGTAAAAGAAAACCAGATCTAGTTTGCCCATGAAACCAAAAATTCAGTCATCGAAGTTCAAAGAACTTCTGCAAGAGTTCTACTTTTAGCTGCTCACAGAAAGTGAACTAAACTCAAAGCTAACCTAAAATCCCACAAGAGACTATTCCAGAGGATCAATACTGCTACAAAAAAGCAGTAGCCTAAGCCTTTCCTCCCACACACTTACCTGTCAACATCAAGGATCCACCACTTGCTTTTCCCAGCAAAAGTAAGCAGTTGGCTAATTCTAATAGGTAAATATGGTTCTGAAGGTAACTCAGTGCCAAGCTATAAAGAGCTTTATAGATTAACAACAGCAGTTTAAATTATACTTCAAAATATCTAAGAAGCCAGTTCAGGGCCCACAGCATTGGTGCAAGGTGTGCTCACTCTCTACTTCTAACTAATACATGGGCATTGCATTTTAGACCAAGTAAAGCTTCCTCTCACTGGCCATGATTCAACTTGCTGTTCAAGCAAGAGGTACAAATCCAGGAGAAACCCCCAATCATAGACCTGTTTCTTTGGAAATTCTAGAGCACCACTGGAGCAACACATGAACCTCACCAGAATTTTTCCTTGCTTCAGTTTTAGCCTGTTCTATCGCACCTAGACTCTCACAGCTTCCAGAGAACAGGATAAAATCTCACCTGTTTCAATTCCATGGATTAGGGTGGAGATGTCAAGTTGAGTATCATCAGTAAAGAACCCCAAACCGATAAATGACTTCTCTCAGTGGATTTACATGGATATTAAATAAAGGGGAAGGGTGAAGGACTAAGCTTTGGGACACTCCACAAGGGAACAACCACTAACCCAACTTCTCATCACTGTCTAGAACCATCCATTGAACAAAGGCAGAAACACGGCAAAGCAGTGGCATCAGTCCCCAACCTCTGGTCTAACTGGATACCACAACTGAGAAGGATTGAGATAATCATTTAGGGAACTCTTATCACCACCTTCACTATCATTGGATCCAAGAAAAGCCTTTTAACAAGGGTATATACAGACACTTATAAAATTACTTTACAGCCTCCTTGGACAAATATAGTGACAGCTATCAGCATTATCATCATGACAGAGGAAAGTGTCTTTCTGTGGGTTTTTAAAAACCTATTTACATCATCATTGAGCATGTCTATAATAATAAATTCCAGTCTTCCACATTAATATTTCCATCTACAAACAAGAAAAGGAGCACCAGGCATTTTTATTTTATTTTCAGCCCTCAAATATTATATTTCCACTGGAACCATCGTTTTTTTTTTTTTTCAAAAGATGCTGTGCTCATTAAAGCACTATTTTGCAGCATGGAGGATTTGCCCTTTTGCTCCAAAACCTGGGAAGGGTATCCAAGAGCTCTTGTTGAAATGTCTCCAAACCCTGCATTGCTGTTTAAGAAATCTTAATTCTTTGAAGGGCCATAGAGGAGTGAAGTTGCTGGGGGGTTATTTGAATGGCTTTTATTTCCGTCCATAATGGCCAAGGAAATGCAACAGATGCCCCTGGACTGATCAAATGATTCACAAAATGCTGTTCAAGTGCCTTTGCTTAAGCTAGAGGATCAGCAGAACAGGAGGAAAAATGCATCCCACCACCCCTCTTTACTTGGACATAAGCAATAATGGTTTAAAGGATGAAACAATGAGAATGTCAAGGGTTGCACTGCAGTGAAAGAAGCTGTAGACATGGATCTCCTTTGAAGTGACAGTGATTCTTAATAGAACCTGGAAAGAATTAGGGTTGTATTTAGTTAAGAATAATCTTGATAAATAGCTAAAATTGATTTTGGGATAGTTTTGTTGCTACTGCTACTAGGTTGAATTTGAGACATAACATTAAAAGTTAGATCTTACCTGTCTTTTTAGTATGAGAAGATAGACTGAGATGGTAATGAAAGGGAAGATTATATTCTTTACAGTTCTATGTTAAGAGAGTAAAGTATGTTTTTAATGTACCATTTTGTACTGTAAATGAAAAAAATCCATGGTAGTTTATATTAAACCTCTATATCAGAGGTTGAGTTTTAAAAGCTCAGCATTAACCATTGGCCTTAAAAGACCATAAAAGACAGTTAAATACTGGAATTAGCCACAAGAATACACAGCTTTTAGGGAACCTTGACAAATTCACAGAGTACAAGTTTCTCCAAAAGATACTAAGCAACAAGCGCATAACGACTAACAACGGTCCTATGATCTGTTCTGATATTTCACTAAACTTTCTGCAGATTAAGAACTGTCTAGCTCCCTTAGAGTGAGTTTGAAGTTGTTTAGGATTCCTTTTTGAGTTGAAATTGGGAAGGGGGGAAGGGATGTGAGAAGCATCCAACATGTCACCAAACAAGACTTTTTATGTTCTACGATTGCAAATACCTCAACCTCAAGTACTGTCCTGCAGTTAGGTTTTTGTGAAGAAAAATAAGAAACTTAATTTTAATGTATCAGTTGCTGAGGTGAGATAAAAATGGTCCAATTCTGTCCTTTGTGTGGTCTTCCTGGAAGCATCTAACTGGACATAGGATGCTGAATCAGCAGAACTGTTCCTACAGTCTTATGATAATGGTACCTTTCTTTTGAAACACCATAATGAGTGTACTTATTCCGTTTTAGAGATTAAAGCCTGTGCTAATCTTTAATAGCTCCTCTTGGTTTATGAACTATGGGAGAATTCTGAATTCCAAATAATTTTTATTTTTGTTCTTCAGTGCTCAGGCTATAATGTGTGAGAGGACTGGAACAGGAGTTTTCTGAATGATTCCTCTCTTCCAGAAAAGTGGAATATAATAAGTGTGAGATAACACAACTCGTAATAATAAGACCCCGGGTCTTAATTACAGAATCCAGTTTTGAACTTACTTTGTATAGCACAGAATAAGAAACATGGTGACCGTGAACTTTTCATGAGATTACTTCTACAAAATATTGCATTGCATGTGTACAGCAGCTGACCTGAGACTGCTCCTCCCTCATAGGCACAGATGGACAAAGCCATGGCTTTATCACCCTTGAATGCACACAGTTAAGATAGTAAATTAAGAAAAATGACATGTTTTAGGACAGCTTTCCTGGCTCTGGTACCTTCCTGCATGGGTTTTATTTCATTCCCACACCAAAATTCCATGCTAGATCTAGACTGTAGGAATTGAAATCCAAAACATTTGAAAGCTTCAGAGAGAGGTAGGTGATTCTGGTAATAGCATCCTTTCTGACTCATATCCCATTTAACTTTATTCTTTCTCTTCTTTTCCTCCTATATAGGTCACCTCTTTTTTATTTCGTACTGTTTGCCCCATAAAAAAACCACAAATTGGTTTTATTGATACATATGAGGAAAATTCCTAAAACTACAGTTAGGAAGATCGTATATAGACAATACCCATTCTTAAGTCACTTTACAATACTTTTAATACTTTCATTTTTAAATCTCATTTTCTTGAAGCTGTTAACATAAGCTGTAAACACTTAAGAGACAAGGAAATATTAAAAACAGATGCTGCCTAGTCTTTGAGAAAGTCACTAACTCCTTAAATCCCCAAAGAGCAGAATTACCCTCTGGTAGCAAGTAAATGCTGTCAATTATAAAGGCTGGTGATCACTTCATCAAGATGTTTCCCAAATATAAATCAAAAAGGGATCCACAAATAAACAGAAATGAAAATAAAAAACTGATGCTACAGAAATAAATACTAGGTATATAGCTTAGCAAGTATATTAATGAAATATCAAGCAAAAAAAGTTCTTCAACTACATAAAATGTGTAGGATGGGGTGCCAGCCTTCCCAGATGAAGATCACACTTGGACTTTGAAGGACTGGCCAGTTGACTGGATTCCCAAAATATCTGTGAGGCCAACAGAAGTAAACAAACCAAGACAACTAACCTTAATTTAATTTAAATGCACATATCACTCTAATGAATTAATAAATTAAGTATGATTACCTTGTATTGATTAATGTTTCCCCACCTCTATCATTAAAAAATATAATTTTTAATTTTGGGAAGTGTCCAAAGAAACAACTACTGCCAGTTCTGCATGACTGCTCACTACTACCAAATCCGGGCCAACATCCTTTAAATCCCCATGTTTATATTTGAGAACTGAGAATATGTTCAGCTCTTTCCAATGAAATCAGTAATGTAGCTAGACTAATCAGTTGTTTCTAGGTGTAAGAGACACATTTACATCTAATAACTGAAAATTATATTTATGAAACATACCTTTTCTTCATGGGTACAATATTTTCCCATATTCATTTATGCATAAATTCCATTTCACTCACTGGGATACAGTAGCATATATTATCTGTGTTTGGCTGATCCCAGAAATCAAGCAGAATCAGATCAAATGGCATAAGAAATGTTCCACTTTGGCAAGACAGTCCAAAAGAATTAAAGAAGCATTTAAGAGAAGCATTCCTAAAGAGTGAAGATGATAGCAATAGCAATAACAATAGTAGACTTACATACTGCCCCATAGTGCTTTATAGCACTCTCTGGGAAGTTTACAATGTCAGCATATCGTCCCTAACAAATTGGCTTCTCATTTTACAAGCCTCAGAAGGATTGAAGACTGAGTCAACTTTGAGCTCTGTCAGGATCAAACTACAGGTTGCGGGCAGAGTTAGCCTACAATACTGCATTCTCACCACTTTGCCACCAGGGCAGATAGGATGGGGTGGGATGGGATAGGTAGGATACGATACGATGATAGGATAGGAAGCAGATAACAGCAAACCACTTCCATATTCTTGCCAAGAAAACTACTTTAAAATGTCTGTGTAGATCCCAGGAATCAAGCTTGACTTAAATAGATTGTTCTATTATTCATTAATTCATAAAAAGTAAAGGTAAAGGAAAATAAAATAAAATGGGCTATTTAGAGATGCTAAACTGGGTTTTATTGAACTTATACATCTTTTTTTTTTAAAAAGGCTTCTCAAACCATGAATCAACACACATACTTGCAGCATCTCATTAAATCAGACATGTCCTCAGGACATGATTGAAAAAGTTAAGATAGCAGCCACAATGATGAGATTGAAGACTCATCCATTTTAAAGCATCATGCGAAACTGAAACTAACTTTTTAATAAAAATATTTTATTGGGTGGTTGGGTGGGGTTCCATGGCTTAGTTAGATGCACCATTTGGAGGAACCCAACGCAGATCTATGAGCAGCAGTTGTTTGTGTCCTATGCATGAGTCCCACCATTGTCTCAATCAAACAGCAGCCGTGCAAGCAACAATGGAGGTACGGTAGTTCTGAAAATAATTCTCCACTCGATAGGGTGGGTGGCACCATTTCAGAAGAGCACCTTTCAGCAAGCTGAGATCAGGAAGTTCACACTTAAGTCGTACTGTTTCTCATTCTCAGAATTGTTTCCCTCTGCCAGCAAGCTTTCCATTGTTCCCTAGGCATTATCCTAGAATAATTCATGTCCTTGAAAAAACATGTCCTGTTAAGCAACTCATTGTTGCTGTTGTCTCATCCCACCCGTCCCTGGGTTAGACTTGCAGGATTTACAGAAGCCAAGCCAGTGTTGGTTGTGCGTTGCTTAAAAGGTCCTTAAGAGAGAAAGAAGGCTGTGAGGATTTTTATACAATGTTCAGAAAGACCGGTATGAAGCTTTTCCAGTAGCTGCTCTACATCAGTTTGAGAAGCCTTTCAAACTCAATTTCATTGAGGGTTGCATCAGGATTGTGTTTGACCTTGGGGGGAGGCGTAGCTGGGGGAGGCATGGCCCAGGGTGGGCATGGTCAGCTCGATGTCATTTGTGTCAGGGGCACTTGTGGTGATCCAGGCAGGGCTGGGGGGGATCCTTTGTCTCCAGTGGAAGAAGGCAAGACCAGGGAGACCACAAAAACCTTGTGCTCCAGAGGAGCCTTGTCATCCCTCTCAGGGTACATGGATGATCCCTGGATGGCACAGGCTGTCCAGAGCCCTAGGCAGTGGAAAGCAAGCACCCAGCCTGACCCTTGAGCTCCCTGGCCACTGGGATCTCACAGCTCAGCCTAGCCCCTTTTCCCTGAGGGAGTACCCAGCTGCGCTTACTTTATTTGTTTATTTATTTATTTATTTTATTTATTTGATTTATATACCGCCCCCACTCCCTAGGGACTCAGGGCGGTGCACAGCCAATAAAACATGAGTACAGTAAACAATTTAAAATCTATTAAAATAATT
>JAEANM010009043.1:0-16604 GCA_017656035.1 Myanophis thanlyinensis
CATTCATCCAGCTATATCTCATTCACCCTCTTTTTAAACTTTTTATTTTTATTTCAGTGACAGCATAATTTTGCAATTGAATTTCAATTAACAACAACTTTATTGGTGTAAGGGTGTGCTCAGTGTAAGAGAATCAATTCAAGCAATTACTGGGAGTAGATATTGGACCACTCTTTACATTATTCCTTACACCTGGCCAGAAGTTTTTGCTTCTTGGTTCTCAGTTCAGTTCTTGCTGTATTATTCTAAAGATATTTTATTAGCATTCATTTGTTTTATGCTCATCACTAAGCCCTAGAGATGAATAGAACAAAGGAATAGTTTCCTGAAAATGCAAAGCCTAATGTATAAAAATAGTAGGTCAGCTCAATTTTAAAAGGCTAAGAACTGCAAGCTATATAACCCTGAGTGCTCTGGATTCATGGCAAAATTAAGACTCAATTCATTCAGGCTCCCCATATTTTAATTGGCTATCATTTGATTCCTTGCTTATTCTGTATTTTAAAAGCTCTAATTTTCATTACAATAAGTTACATAAGATATACTGTAGTTCCACATGTAGTAGAGAAAAAGAAATTCGGTGAAGAATGGCTTTTCTTCACCTATATAGCTAGTTTAAAATATGATAAATTTCATTTTGTATTTATTTAAATCGAACATTTAGACATACTTTAAAAAGAACCACAGCATATGTAATTGTGTAATTCTGTTATCCAGCAGACTAACAATCTAATAATCTATTCTATAGATTTTTTATTAACCATTTGCTTTGCAATCAAGTGTCCGAGTCCTGGGACCTTAGAGAAAGATTTTTGCAAATATAAAATTAGAATAATCACAAGTTTAAAAAAAGGTTGAATAAAAATAGATAAGTCAAATATAAACCTAGTTTCTAAATGATTTTTGAAGGTTTTTAATAGAACCCACTAATAAACATCAGTATGTCTTCTATTTTATTACTCCATGTTTAAGTTTATTTTTCTAGCAATCTCTTAAAACAGAATTTCCTAAAGATCTTTCTCTTTTTTCAATGTATTGCTCTTCAGATTCTTCACTGAAGTTATCTGTAAGACTTGGTGGGTGTTTATTGCTTATTTTTTGCTCCATCAAGAGAATCCTTATTGATTGTGGGTGAGGTTGGGCAAAAAACAAATATCAGTGTATATGAATTGGTGGATCCTCAACCTTTTGAATCATGGAGACTTGTATTTTAATTTGCCGAAGTGCTTTTTTACATCGACGTAAATGTCTCATGTAAATATCTGTTTCAAGCAATAACATTTTTTAAAAAAATTGAGAATCATGTTGCAGATGGGTTTCTCATTTCTTTTATCTTATTTTATTGTATTCTTTTTCAGTGCATCCATCGAGATTTAGCAGCGAGGAATGTTTTGGTTACTGAAAATAATGTCATGAAAATAGCTGACTTTGGGTTAGCTAGAGACATCAACAATATAGATTATTATAAAAAGACTACTAATGTAAGTGAATGGCAGTCTTATCACTTGATCCACTATCTTTTTCCAGTACATTTAAGTAAGGCAAATGCATTCTTAATGGACTTTTTGTACAGCAGCCTAACTTTTAATCAAAGAATGAAAATAATAGGCAAGTGTGTAAGAATTCCTAACTCCTTTTTACTAGGAAGGGAAGGTTATCTGCTTACATAGCCTGAAAGAGTACATGTTACATGATGCTTTATAAGGGATAAGTTTTAGTGGTTCTTTTTTATGGTGTCTGTTAAAACTGCAGAACATTCTTTCACTCTCAGTTTGCGGGCCTGTTTGAGAAGGACAGAATTGTGAACTCATACACACATATATGCCTATGCCACTTTGTGGAGTTCATTCGATGGATGATTTTGTGGGACACATTCTTTATGTAATTGATGACATTTGACTTTAGTTCTATAAATATGTCTGATGAGCCATGTTTCAGTTGGGCTTCATGGAATCTTGTTGGTGTTCTTGTCATTTTCTGGTTAAAGTACACAATGACTTCATTTATATTGTATTCATAGAGGCAATTTTCATACTGTCAATCTCTTTAACTTTATGAATATCATATGCTGTCCTTATCACAGACAGCTATTTAACTTGAGGTATATTTGATTAAAGGTGCTTTCATAAAGCTAAAGCGGTTGACAGTATGAAAACTAACTGTATGAATAATGTTAGAAATTACTGTATTTTTCCAGAGAAATCCCTGAATGGATACTCCCAATCATTACATTTTGCCTTTTGCTAAAATATGAGCACTTGTTTATTTGTATCATCTTTTTCTATAATTGACTGAAAACAGAGTGGGTTATTATCCATCCAGGGAGTCTCTTCTAGAATTGTAATGAGTGCCATTGGTTAGATCTGGGGCCATCTGGATTTTTTTTCCCAGTAATTAAATAAGACAAGATTCTACCACTGAAAAAGGATTTGCAAATGTATGCAGACTAGTTCACTTATTCCTGGATATATGGTCCAATAAAATCCTTCTGTAAAATCTTATGAATTCTTTGGAAAGTTTAGAATCTTATACAAGAGATAATGAAAAATAATGAGCTTTTATCTTCTCTTCTTTTCAACCCTGGATCATTTAGTGTTGAATTCCAGGGCCATAGAAATTAACAATGTTAAATTAAAAATGTGTAGTGCTCCGATCCAAAGCGGGCAAAAGTACTTTTGGACCCAGCACAAGCACTTTCTCTGTACTTGTCCTCAGTACCTTAAAGGATTTGTCCTGTTTCCTGATGTCCTGTTATCACCTCCATAACAAGAGTATATTCCTGAGCCCATCCATCTATATAAGGCAAATCCAAGAAAGATGCAGATATTTTGTAGCTGCTATTGAATATGAAACTCTATTGTCTATTTCAGATGTGAATACTTTATATCTCTGTTCACAAGTTTATGAATGAGTCACAAGACTAGTAAAGAGACTTATTTTCATATGTTGTACATACGAGGTTGCTTTGACATCTCCCTTCTTTTTAGTGTAGTTTAAACGAATCTTTGCCAACCTGTCGACATTCCCCATGTGCCGCACTGCTTGTTAACGCATTTGTTAATAATCTTTTCTTTTCTCATTAAACGCCTAGGGTCGACTGCCTGTAAAATGGATGGCACCAGAAGCCCTATTTGATAGAGTTTACACACATCAAAGTGATGTGTAAGTAATTTTATCTTGTAACCTTCTTTTATCTTCTTCTAATGAATTTACAGCTTCCTCCAATGAAACAGAATTACATATAATAAAACACATATTAAGCTTATTGAATTGTATCTAATATAACGTTTGCTTTTAATCTTTGGACCATCATGGGAAATTACTTACTATAGCATAACTTGGACATATTTATACTATACTTGGAGAAATTTAGTGAAGTCCCCCCCCCCTAATGAATAAGAAAAGGCTTTACCACATTAAACTCAGAAGCCAAAGAAAACAATGAATATTTTCAATTTAATTTCTGATGTGTGAACTCTTTCTTTCAGCAATATTATTTTAAGTAGGTTTTTTTCCTTCCTGGCTTTTCTGAAAGTCTTGATTGCTGTTTCATTTCCCAGTTTGTTTGTTTTTTAAATGGTCTTAGACATTGCTCTGTTACTAATCTAGTTAGCTTCAGAGCACATGAATGATCTGACTTCTCACAGGTACAGGTTTCTTCCACTGAACCACATTTTAGAAATACATACTGCCCAAGCATTATTTTAGTTTATTTGACTTGCAGCATATTATCAATCAAGTAATTTCGGGCTTCCTATATCTTGAACTGTGCAGTACAAGATGACATCAGAAAATAATATTTTTATATATTTCTCTTAAGGGTTGTCAAAAGAACTATGGAATGAGGCAATAGCCTAAGTATCTGATCCATATAACTAATTATTCTTTTCCAGCATGGTCATATTTTTTCATATTATTATTAAGCTTATGTCCTATTTTTCTGATAATGGAAACTTTAATGACAGATTAAAATATAAAAACCGTTTCCTAATTACTGAAAGATAGAAAGGTGAATAGAGAACATATGTATGAGTGTTCCATAATATTGGAATTCTACTGGAGACAGCATTCTTCCATGCTCCAGACAGCTGAACTTCTGGAAGTGGCAACATTTTCAAAAATGACTTTCTTGTTCATTGAAGTAACCCAGTAAATTCATAACAAAAATTGCAGCTAATCAGATCCCCCAGCCATTTGGATTTATAAATTCATTAGCACTGTCTTAAATTCTATCTAACTAAGAGATAATTGGCAGGATTTTTCAATGCAGACATAATGTGATCTTTGTCCTTGCATTGAATAACACTCTTGTCTCTAGAATTTCTTAACCAGATGCAACTTACAGATACTTTTCAGGGATACCCTCATGTAAAGTACACTGCAATAGTTGAGTTGGCTTGTTAGCAAGATACAACTTAGCCAATTCTCTGGCCCAAACAGCTCAGAAAGAGCTTCAGCTAGCATATTAGCTTTACTTAGGTAAACACATTCCTCATCACAGCTGACATCTGAAATCCAGGGACAGAAATCAAGGAGCACTTTCAATGTGCAAATCTGTTCTGTCTTAATCTAATTTCATCTTGTTCTCCTTCATCCATTCTAATCCATTACATTTAAATTACATTTAGATAATGTTCAAGGATGCCAATTGTATTATATAATAGGGAAAAATAGATCTAGGTGTCATCAACATAGTGATGCTACCCCAAGTCAAAACTATGAAATGCACTCAAGACCACCCAGAAGAATATATCAGTCAATCCCATCAAGAATGTCAGCTAAATCATGATTCAATTCAATCCTTTATTGTCAATGCACAACATGTGTGCAGCAAAATGAAGGTGACCAATCTCAGTACCAGACCATACTCCTGAAGAAACCCCAACAGAAATGGAATCTGATTATCAATTTTATCCAAATGCATCCACCTGGAGTTGAAAGGCCACTCCTTTCTCAACAATCATCTAAGAATTGAGTATGTGAATCTGAGTTATAATTATAGAGATTCCAGGTCAACAAGAAACTGTTCTGGGTTTCATTTAGGTAGGAGAACTTCTCACATTCTGCTTAGACCATGATAAAAACTTTAAGCTTAATATTTTGAACCAAGCTCAACAAAACCATTTCTTTGGTTTTTTTTTAATTGTAACTCTTTAATTTTCAATTGTAAGGAATTTCATAGGATTTGGGCATGTCTATTTCATAGGTTGGATTACATATTACATTATTTTATGACCACTGTGCATTCTGCATTTTATTGTGCCCCAATTTATTTCTAAGTGTGATATGTTCAGGATATATACTGCATGTTTGAGAACATGTGGAGATTTAATTGTAGGATAAGATTCTTCACTCATCTGATTCAAACACACTTTATTCCTTTTTTAATTTTTTCAGGTGGTCATTTGGTGTCCTAATGTGGGAGATCTTCACTTTAGGTGGATCACCATACCCAGGAATTCCAGTGGAAGAGCTTTTCAAATTGCTTAAAGAAGGACACAGAATGGATAAACCTGCTAATTGCACCAATGAACTGTAAGAGCTCTTTGGGACATATATACATAGAATGGATTAATATGTGTTTCTGATTTCATTCAATTTTTATACTATATTCCCTAAATATATGTGACATGAACACATTGTATGGCGTACCAGGACACAATTCACATTTTTTTTTGCAATTCCTCAAATTGATTAAAAACTTAACTGACAATAAGTTAATAGGAAATATTAATAACTCTTTCATCATGATAACAAAAAAATCTTTGTTTATGATTCTCAGATGGTTATTGTCAATTGTGAAAAACAATTGAAATTTTATTTCCATCCAAACCGCATCCAATTGTACATTTCACCATTAATGCAGGAAATACAAGTAGTCCTCAACTTACGACCAGAATTAAGCCCAAAATTGATGTTGCAAAGTGAGACATTTGTTAAGTGAGTTCTGCCCCATTTTGCAATCTTTCTTGCGACAGCTGTTGAGTGAATCACTGCAGTGGATAGTAACACGGTTGTTAAGTGAATCTGGCTTCCCCATTGACTTTGCTGGTCAGAAAGTCGCAAAAGAGAATCATGTGACCCAACAGCACACTGCAGTTATCATAAATATGAGCTAGTAGCCAAGCTTCTGAATTTTGATTTTGTAGCAATGTTGCAATGTTGTAAGTGTGAAAAACAGTCATATGTCATTTTTTCAGTGGCATTGTAACTTCGAACAGTCACTAAATGAACTGTTGTAAGTCAAATATTACCTGTAAAGCATTGCAAAAAAAGGAAGCCAAGGCTTTCCTACAATATCAGAGAGTGTCACTTCTTAATTGTGCCTAGAGCTGTGATGGCGAACCTATGGCACACAAGCTGTCGGTCAACTTACATCCAGATAAGCATGCACATGCGATTGTGCATGCACACATGTGCAATTGCAGATACCCAGCTGGTCTTTGGGTCTCTGCTGTGCATGCATGCGATTGCAGCAGGAAATCCAGCTGGTCTTCGGAGCTCTCCTGCGCATGCACACACAATTGCTCATGTGTGAGAGAGTGCCTGCATGTAGCATGCATGCATTGCATGTGCAAAAGCTCAATGCATGCGCTGATGGTGCAGTTGCACATGCAGTGAATGTGGAGGAGTTGCTCACAAGTGTGGATGGTATTAGGTAAATTACACGCAAAGCGCGTATTTTTCAGCACTCAATAAGTAAAAGGTTTGCCACACTGGCCTAGAGTGTGAATGTATACTACATGTATGTATGCATGTGACAGAGTGTGTGTTTACATGGTGTGAACATGGTGTGTTCAACTTCAGGGAAATTGAAGTCAGAATATCCTTTGATAGCAAAAAAGATATCTGAATTATTCTAAGTATATGCACAGGTAGACCTTGAAGTATGACGATCCATTTAGTAACCGTTCAAAGTTATAATAGCACAGAAAAAAAGTGATATATATGACAAATTTTTCACACAGCCATTGCAGCATTCCACAGTCAGCTAATCAAAATTCAGGACACTTTGACAACTGGCTCATGTTTATGACAATTATGATCATAAGTCATAAGTCAAGGAGTCCCTGTAATGGAGTAGGTTTTGTGTTGCTTTCTTTTGTTGCTTTTTTTTCCTTTGGCTCCACTTTTTTAATAGAGTGAAACCTCGATTTAATACATTTGAAGGAAGACTGTCCTTTATTTCCAAGAGCCTCTTAAATTTGAAAACCTCAACCAGACGGATACCATTTGTGCTGTTTTAAATCATTTGTATGAAAGATATCTTTCCCGAAATGAGATAAAACATCAAAGACAATGGGAGCGTTATCTTTTTGCACCTGAAGTCCATTGCATTAACACCCACTAAATTGAGATTGCCCCGTATATGAAAGCAAAGTATTTTTAGGAAGGAAAAAACAACAATCCAGAAATCATTACTTAGCTTGAATTAGGCCAGAGTTTATTTTGTTTAAAACATTGTTCAGGACCAGAAAAGCATTTAAAGCTTTTACCTAACTCACATGGTTATACCCCCACCCACTCAAATTGCTTTTCTTGAACCTGTGCAGTCCTAGCATATGGTTCACAGATTTCTCATATAATCAGCAATAAGCTTTCTATCTTCTACTTATGTATGGAATTATAGTACAATCTGGACAGATTTCCAGACAATTAGAATAGCCTTTTCTCTTTAGTGCAGCATTAGGATTACCTCCAGCTGAATGCCATTAATGGGATATTCCATGCCCATTTAATTTACCTTAATTTATCTAGAGGGTGGAAATAATGATCACACACGGGGAACAGAGAACAAAGTTAGGTGATTACCTGTTCCATTCCTCCCTGTGCTAATACATAATTTGGGGATCGGAATTGATGAGGACAGTGTTCATAATCTCACTTCTTTTTAAAATATAAGCATTAAGCAGCACAGTATAAGTAAGGAAGACTTGTTCAACAAGGCTCACTACTTCGAAGCCTGAAGATTTTTAGCATAGTACTTATTTTAGGGAAAGGAAGATTTTGACAGGCAGGGAGGGATCCAATTCCCAACTCCCAGCTTCTGTAGCCAAGCACCAGATATAGTGGGACTTGTAATTCAACAATTGGAGAGCCATCTTTTTTTCTACAGAAATCATTGCTCTAAACCAGGGGTGACCAATACATCGATCACGATCTACCAGTCAATTGCAGGTAAATTGCAAAGGTAGTGTGGGTAGATCGCACAGCATACCTTCAGATAATTGGAGCCAGGCCTCACACACAGCTTGGCCCATTTCTTCTGCAGCTGGCAAGCCTTTCCTGAAGGCCTCTGTAGCCAATAACAGAGCTCCAGTTATCGGCTGCAAAGCTGGAGCTCTGTTATCGGCTGCAGAGACCTTTCCTAAAGGCCTCTATAGCTGATAACAGTGCTCCGGATGGATCTAGAGTTCTCTTATCAGCTTTCTTCAGGAAAGGCTTGCTGACTGCAGAAGAAATGCGTCAAGCCGTGTGTGAGGCCTGGCTCCAACTATCTCAAAGTATGCATGCGAAAGCCTTGCTGGCCTAAGTTTTGTATTTCGCTTTGACTTGGACATTTTATAAGTAGCTCACAAGCCAAAAAAGTGTGGGCACCCCTGCTCTAAAGTCTAATAATGACACCGGTAAGGACAAATACAAGATATGAGAACCAGTATAACTTACCTGGAGCTGAGCACAAATTAGTTTTCTCCATCAAATTGGTGACCAAGGAGGATACATTTTTAAAATTCTGCAATGTTTTCTGAAGGACAGGATGCCCTCATAGCTTTTAAATCGAGCACCAGAAGGAAGAGTTTTCTGCTGTTTTTTTTTAATTTGTTTTTAACATAAATGGAAAAAATCATGGTTTTGAATTACAAAAAATATCACATTTACCCTTCAGAGTGGTCCACAATCTCTTTTCTGCTGAGAAAATTTCTAATTGCACATTCAACTAATTGCATAAAAATGGTATTTAAACATACTGAATTATTTTGCCTAGTAATACGTTCATTTCCAATCCTCTGGAGCACAGGCATGTTTTCTTAAAGAGCAAAATACTTAAAGATATGTAAAATGTGAATACATACTGACTTTTTATTGAACAGCAGTGAAATATTATCAATATGCCATAGAGATATTAATTAACTTAATGAAACTCTGGTTTCCACAGCTACATGATGATGAGAGATTGTTGGCATGCAGTGCCTTCACAGAGACCTACTTTTAAACAGCTTGTGGAAGATTTAGATCGTATCCTCACACTTACAACCAATGAGGTGAGTAAAACAATTGCTCCTTAAACATTAAATAAAGAATGGCAATAAGAGTTGTTGAGGTAATCTTCATACAATAGTTCACTGGCAACCAACATATTTCAGAAAATCTAGATGCTGGATTTTCTTTATGGCACATTTGGACTCATGCAACAAAACAAAATCTGAGGTCAGGAAATTCCTTTGGGATCTAGTAGAACAGAGGTGGGGAACCATGTCCCATTTATGACTTGTAGACTTCAACTCCCAGAATTCCTGAGCAAGCAGTCATAAAAGGGCCATGGTTCCCTAGCCCTGTAGTAGAATAAAGTAACCTACAAGGTATAAGGTAACATAACTGGCCAATAAATGTATTTGAGGATGGAATGATAGACATTTAAAGGCTTATTTGTAACTTTTCCCCAAGTGTACTATTTTAATTCATTTCTTATACAAATGGGAAACAGTAGGTTTAGATAAATGGCAGACTGAATGGATTCATTTAAATTGCAA
The DNA here is from genome assembly GCA_017656035.1 of Myanophis thanlyinensis. Taxonomy (NCBI): domain Eukaryota; kingdom Metazoa; phylum Chordata; class Lepidosauria; order Squamata; family Homalopsidae; genus Myanophis; species Myanophis thanlyinensis. The sequence goes on from JAEANM010009043.1 coordinate 9,753, forward strand.
ATACATTCTTTTTTAAGGTCCCAATAAAGTTAGTTGAACTATCTATTATATCACTCACATAATGCATTTATGATGAATTAAAGGAACACTTTTATCTTGTACTGTGTTTTTTTAAGCTTTGCAGAGTCAGATAGACATTTTGAAGAATCCTTGCCTAATGATAATGATGATAATATTTGACTCTAGATGGTTATATTGCAATAATCTGGCTCTTCTAACTTTAGAATATTATCAACACTGGCTGATGTGTTTAATCTAGAAAGCACATCAATGTTGTGTATTTTGCTAATCTTAGCCCTAACCCTAAACCTCTTTCACAGACATGTATGTTCGCATAACACACACACACACACACATACACACACACAATTTAGAATCAAATCTTCTTAGTGCTGTTTTACTTCTTTGGTTTTGCTAACACAGGATGATACATTACAATTTTAGTATTTGTGCATAATATACATAGAGGTCCGAATATTATGTACCAAAATTTTAACTGGGAAAAAATAGGGAGGGCTATGTTATGGCTAAGATAAGTTCTGAAACTTACCTTTAGTTTGAAATATGTTTTTTTTTCCTTCAAAGAGTTTTGGAAGCTATTTGAAAGTAGGATACATTTGGATAATAACAAGGGAAAGAGATTCTGGAATGTGACAGTAAAAATTACATATACGAGCCTATGCCAATCGCTACCTCAAGTGTTGAAACCGAGTAAGAATTATTGCATAAATTGATTTTAGCCCTGTACTGACCACATAAATCTGTTGAATCTGCTCAAATCACACACATGCAATCTTCTTCTAATAGCTTCCTCCTTCCATTTGTGCCAAAAGTGTCTAGCTCCATCTTATTTCTCCAAACCATCATTATATGAGAAAATTATTACTACTTTGAAGTCAGGGAGAGTTCTGTCATTGGTGGCAGAGATGCCACAGTTTAACCCTGCATTTTCTGATGAGATTCATCTTGTCTCTGGATAACAGAGATAACAGACACCAGAGATAGAAAAAATGCTTATGAGATACAGAAGTAATGTTAAATCAAAAGTTCACTACAGTTTCCTTTTTGCTATGTGTTTTTCTCTTATTTATTTTACAGTGAATTTATCATTACCGTCTTACTATTTTGACTGTTTTAATGGTGGACAGGAAAAGTGTTTGAAAGCGTAGCTTTATACAATTGGTTTTTATCATCTCGGAACCATAATATGGTTTAGCAAATGAAACGATTGCATTTAAATGAAAACAGCTGTTCTGCAGAAGTTGAAAGAGAAGAAGCAATTCAAGGGGAAAAATAACTTTATTCTCCTGCCAGAACTGTTATTTCTAGAAATGTTTTAATCTAGCTTTCAATTTGGTTGATCCAATGGCTGGTTTTGCTTTCATAGAAATGCAGCGGGCACTGTTCAGCAGTAGATGTTCCTTTGCATCCATTTTATTTTTTAATAAATGGCTTTTGGGGGGGAACACTCTCAATTCCTTGCGTGGTTTTGGCTGATTTAATTGATGCTTGCTTAAAAGAATGGCTCAGTTGATTGGGTCCCACAATTATTCATATAGCAAAAACAAAAACACATAAAAAAGTATATTGTACTGCAGCTCATTTACCCTCACTGAAATGTCAAGGTATTATAAAACAGTCAGTTTAGTTGAATGAAATGATCTTTCTTTCTGAAAATCATTTCCATGTGTTGGACAAAAATAGTTCTCTGTAGGGTGAAAATTTGTTTTTGGTTTTTTTTTTATCATGGCAAAAAGTTTCGTTTGATGTGGTTAGTGTATGTGTTTCAAATAGTGTGGTTGAAGTTGATGTTGGAACATATACAATATATATGCCTCAGAAGTCCTTTTGCTGTTGCTTTGCTTTTCCTTTTTCATATCTTCGTGAAAATACTTGGCTCTATGAGGAGTTGCTATTTCATTTTTATCCCATTTTTCCAATGGTGATTGAGAGCAGAGCAAAAGGGCCTGTCTCCTTTGCCTTTTTCTTACTATTCCTGTGAGATCAGTGTATTCTTTATTCAGGAATGCATTTAATAAAAGCTTATTAAGACCAAAGATCACATAAGGTAAATTATCTATTACATTTTTTAAAAAAAATCAACATAAAATAAAAACCATCTAGTATATAATCTATGTAAGAACAGCTTAAAAAGCTGTTTAAACTCACTTAAGTTAGCCAGCATGGCAGTTTTACAGCACGTTTTGTAGGATGGAATTCTGCAAAGATCTCTCAAAATAACCCTTCTTTTCTTCTTCCCAAATAAGTTGAACTTAATGGTGAGTACTTTGGCAAAGCTCTTTTTGGGTTTAAGCAGCTTTGTGTAGGTTTAGGTAGTCTCTACCAGTCTTAAGCCTTGAGATAATAAGCAGCTCAAGGTCGGCCACTAATTTTCATAAAGGGGATGAAATGTACATCATAAACAAGAGACACTTTTCTTGTGACTGGTAGGTAACTCATGTGAAACACTTGTGACTGGTAACTCATGTGAAAGGTCACCACTTGTTTGTTTTACTTTGTGTATGTCTGTTAAACTATATGAAGCATGGTATCATCTTAAGGAGATACAGATTGATTTGCTTGTTTATTTTTCATTTCAGGAATACCTGGACCTTAGTGGGCCACTTGAACAGTATTCACCTAGCTATCCAGATACAAGGAGTTCCTGTTCTTCAGGGGACGATTCTGTTTTTTCTTCTGATCCCATGTCTTATGAACCTTGCCTCCCTAAGTACCAACATATAAATGGAAGTGTCAAGACATGAAAAGAACTTCTGCCATTCCCCAAAGGAACGAAACCAGAGCATCTATCTACCACATGAAAAAGAGTCTCTTGCTTTAGACACACAAGATTTCCTTGTACATAAGAAATATAAGGACCAAAGAAAAACCAAAATTGGGAAAAAGGGGCCCAGTTATTGGAAAAAAAACAGTAGCTTGGAAGATCACCCAACATTACGACGAGAAGAATTTTCATGGGTTATTTGTGGACACCCATTAGCAAGTTAGCTCTTTGGCCCTGAAGCCAAAATAGCCTTTCTAAAGTCAATGGACAAGTTGGACTTGAGGCAAACTTCAGACCTGCCTTCTTTGTTTATTTTGTAATATTTTGAGAAAATATATGTTGACACACACTTACAGAGCACAAATGCGATATATAAGTGCTGGATGTATGTAAATATAATCAAATATGTAAAAATATATATTATATATTTACATTGAACTATTTTTTTGTATTGATTTAAAAATGCATCTCCCACTTCGAGGAAATTAATCTTTCTTTTTTTAAAAAAGGAAACAGCTATTTGTAACTACATTTTTGCATAAGACTTTTCTTTCCACTTCTCCTCCTCCTCCCCCCCCTTCAAATCCAAAGGTGAAATATATTTTACTTTCAGGGAAAATGGTATATCATTAATTTATTAATTAATTGGTAATGTACAAAACAATTAATCTTTTATAGGGTTGTGTTATGTTGTAATTTAAATGGCATTTCTATGCAGACAGCACAAAGAACTAGTAGATATATTGCTCCAAAGTTACTAGTTGTCAATTTTTTTAAAGAGAGAAATATTTACAGTATATAACTAATTCTGGAAATTAAAGTTCTGATTAACTTGAGTTTGAAACGTTGACTGAGAGGCTGTTGCTTTAACTAAAACCAAAACTCTCAAAAATAAAAATGTGTCCTTTATCAACAAAGTATCTTTTTCTTACTCTCCTCAGCTCTTGCATTGTTACATTTCAAGATTGCAACTCCTACGCATCATAACTCCTAAAGAACAAGGCAGAAACATAGCCATTTAGAAAAGCGTTCTTCTCAAGTTTTCCCAATTTATGTCTAGGAAATTTTTTAACTGGATGAATACAAACTGAACAAATTTTAGACATACGTAAATTAAGAATGTATTCTAATTTATTTATCTAAAATGTGCTACAATTTTAAAGTGTCCTCAGTTAATGCATTTGACTAGAAACTACTTGACTTATGTTCCCAATTGAACCCAACATTTTGTTGTTAAGTGAGACATTTGTTAAGTGAGTTTTGCCTCATTTTATGACCATTCTTGCCTTAGTTGTTAAGTGAATCATTGCAGTTGTTAAGTTAGTAACACGACGAATCTGCTTTTGACTTTGCTTGTCAGATGGTTGCAAAAGGTGACCACGTGACCCCTGGGACACTGAAACTGTCATAAATATGAGTCAGTTGCCAAGCATCAGAATTTGGATCACATGACCATGGGGATGCTGCAACGGTCATAATTGAAAAATGATCATGTCACTGTTTCAGTGCTGTTGTAACTTCAAAACGTCACTAAATGAACTAAGTTGAGGACTGCCTGTACTAAATAGCTTAACACTGCTTCCTGGCTGTTTTGACAGTAGCACTGTTTTTTTTTTAAATTCTTCATATTAAAGTAACACAATTGAGAAAGTCGCAAGTAGAAATTACGGAATTTTATTGGAATATCTTTCTATTACAAATCATTACAAATAATTGAACTTATTCAGTCTTAAACATTGGTGTCTAGCCAAAAATATTGGGTTCCTATAACATGTTTTCAGAATTAAAAACATGTTTTCACACTTGAGACAATTTTAGATTGGTGTAACCATGCAATATGAATGCAGTTCAAACTGACTTATTTAACAAGAGAAGGACAGGAGTATATAAAAAGGTTATTTGCTTTTGTATTAACTAGATGTTTTCCACAGGCATTAATGTTAACATTACAAAATAAATTCCATTCACCTTATTTTTTTTAATTGCATTTTACACAGTGATTTCAAAGTTTCCACATAATGGATTATTTTATTGGTCACTCAAATAAAGTGCAAACTATATTAGATTGCATCAGCAAGTCCATTTATGGTGCTGTAAAATGTCTGTATTGGGCATCACAGTCTAGTTATTTCAAAGTACTCCAATTGCAAAATGTGGTTGGTGCTTTTTAACCAAATAGTGCCAATACAAGTAACACAGTCCAGAGTCTGCAGAATGAACATGATATATTTTTATGATTGGATTGAGATTCATAGAACATCAAGATGTACTTCTTATATTTCCTGAGCATCTTTCTCCGCCTCCAAATTCTTCCACAACACAAATATGTATCAAAATCTTTCCCCAAGATGTCCGCCCATTAGAATATTTTTTAATGTTTTGAATATATTTTAATTATTGTACAGTATTAGGAAACAAACAACAAACAGAAAATTAAGCAAGCTAGGTAGAATTCATTACTGGTCTCTGTATAGTTTATCATTAAGAAATGATAGCTATGACTAAGGTGATTTAATGTCCCCATTCTCTAGTGGTTTGCTACATGGTGGCTAAATTTGATATTCTTGTAATGTTTCCAAGCCTTGTGCAGAATATTTACTAACTACCACAACAACCTTAATGTTACACCACACATACAAGTTCTATAAATTATTCTTTTTTGAGATTACTTCACAGAAATGTATGCTTTTTAAAAAAAATCAGAGAAAGGGGAATCAGCTTTCGTCTGAATAAATCTATTCCCAGATTAATCTAGTTACAGTAAATTGGCTATGATATTTTGTTACCCATAGTTACTGGGTAATTGATTATAATGTTAAAATTTGAACAGATTAGGCAGAGTGCTGGCTGTTGGCAAGCTGTCTGGTGACCTTTGCATAAGAAGGAAATGAATTGGTTATGGAAATTAATGTAATGAAAATGTTAATGATGAGCTATGGAATTGGCAAAAACAAAGCTTTATTTGTACTTTATACTGTATCAAAATAATAGAATGCCATCTTAAGTGCTCTATGTGATGTGATATTTTTACCATGTTACTCCAGAAGTAACTATTATTATTTTATATTGATGGAGTCATGAAAATGCTGGAAGGGTTTTTCACAGATGCCCCTACTTTTGGAGAGTGCAGTGGCATTAAAAGAAAAAGAGAAATCTTACAGAAAGACTTTAAGCTGCCAAGAACCATTTTGGAGAAGCCAGTGACCGAGATGTACTATTTTGTCTAGACATTTATTTCTGGCATAGTTTAATATTTTAGATCTATATTCAGTAGAATATAGTATGCCTTCCACAGACTCTGTTGCCACAGAGATGTATAAACTGGAAAGTAAATATTACATTTGGGAATGTAAACTCAATGCCAGCCCGGGAGATGACCACACAGATGTTGGAGTAAATACACTTAAGGCTGTCACATGATCTAGTATTATCTTGTCCTGAGAGCAGATTTGGTTGAGAGATGTACTTTTAAAGCACAATTTGTCCAGGTAGATTGCTACCCCCACACAAAAAAACACTAATTTATAACTAGTATAATTTATAGTATACATAAGTACAATTAACAAGGAAAAAGCAATGATGAGTACACTCAGCACTATTTCTGGATTTAGGAAAGAGCGAAAAGAAAAGAAAAACAAACAACGATTGACACAATTCAACTGTTTTTCTTCTTTCTAAAAAGTTTTCTGATATTGATAATAAAACAGTTGTCTCAAGAGTTTCATTGAGAATTCCTGGGTTAAACAATCTATTCCCAGTATTGGTATGGGTGAAGACTGACTGTATGGTGCAGTGGTTATGGTACTGGACTAGACTGGAAGATTGCTCCAATAGGGGTGACTTTAGACCTGCATACACACACACATACATACATACATACACACATACCTATACCGTACATACATACCAGAGGTGAAATTTAGCTGGTTCACAGAAGAGAAGAAATCTCCTTTTGTTTTTTCCCCATTTTGCAGGGTTAATCCTGTAAACAAGGCAGTTGTTTCTAGCCTAATCTTTATTGCTTTGCTCACAGAAACTGCCTCTCCCCTTATTACATTGTAACTTTG
>JAEANM010009045.1:0-15026 GCA_017656035.1 Myanophis thanlyinensis
TATATATTTAAAAAAAAAAACGTGAGGTTGGCACATGCTTCCAACATTGCCAGAACCTTTAACAGCTGCTAACCACCCTTAAACTAAACGGTGCCTAAGCTCTTTCTTGCCCATCACGGTTTACTCAACAACCACAAGGTGTGTGTGTGTGTGTGTGTGTGTGTCGGGGGAGGGGAGAGGGTTCTTCCCTAAAATAAGCAAAGCCACGAAGCATGATTTCTACACCACCTGATGCTTAAACCCACCTCACCCACGCTTCACCCAAGCCAAAGATACCCATCTTGTGCCTGGGCATCACGCGTGGACCAGAGATGCCGCCTCCCCCCACCCCCCCACCCCCCCATCTGGTTCACCCATCACCTCCATTCACCTGTCTGCCTGTCTCTCTCTCCCCCCCACCCACCCACATCCCCACTCACCCAGGAGCCACGCCTCCTCCTTCTCCCCCCCCCCACAACCAGCGGCCCCCCCCCCACATCTCTCCCCTTCCTCTCCGCACCTTTGGCCTCACAGTCCGCGCAGTACTTGTTGTCCTCCTCTCGCAAGAGCTTGGCCAGGATGGCCTGGTGCTGCTCGTTCTGCTTCTGCGCCTTTTCCCGGCAGGAGCGGGTGGACATGGCGAATGGACGGGAGGGGGAGGGGCGGGGGAGGGGGAGAGAGAGAGCGAGAGCAAGCGGGGAGGAGAAAAGAGAGAGAGAGAAAGAGAGAGGAGCAGGGCCAGAGGCGGCCGGCGCGCTCGGACTACCCAAAGAACTTGAGCCGGCAACCCGAGAGCGGCGGCGTCAGCGTCAGCAGCGCTTCCTATTTCCCCTCCTGCCGCTCCTAGCTGGCTCGCTCTTTCGCTCTCTTCTCTCCTCCTCCTCCTCCTACTGACGGCGACTGGGCGAGGCGGGCGCGCCAGCAGAGCCAATCAGCGACCGCCGGCATGTCAAGCCAGGTAAGGCGGAGCGGCGTCGGCGTCCTCAACCGGAACTAGTCCTGGCAGCCGCCCGCATCCGCTTGCGCAAGAGGCCTCTTTTCTCTCTCGATCCCCCTCCCGCCCCGTCTCTCCTCATGACAAAGTAGTTCTGGGATTCGGAGAGAGAGATAATTGGGGTGGGGGCGGGGGAAAGAGAGAGAGACATTTCTTGGCACTCGGAAGACATCCTCCCCTTCGTCTTTAAATAAGGAGTTTCTGAGTAAAATAGGCAAAGGAGAAAAGACGGCTCTTCCTTGCATCTCGCGATGCAAAAGTACGCAGTCGCCCACCCAGAAAATACTTTCCCCATTAGATATCAAGCATTCCAAGACCGCGTACTCATCCGCTTACGAATGATGAATCCGCTTGCAAGTGATGAAGTTTCTTGGATGAGGAAGAAAACTACTACTATTACTACTACTACTTTGCCTCCTTCTCCCCTTGTCACTTGAATATGCACTAATTGGCATACATTAAAATGAAATTTCATTGCATACAGGCTCTCAAAGGGTGACCATCTCCAACATACACTATGTAACCATGACAGAATAAATTATATACATAATGCATACATACATACATAAACAGCACAGTCTAGTTTGGATGTATACATGTACATTGCAAGAAAAACGAATCTTGCAAGTTTACTACATGGATGGCATGGGGAACAAAACACTCAACAGAATCTAGGGGTCCTGCTAGAAATGCTTCAAAACCTCCTCTCCAAGGGAAGCAACAGAAACAGACCATGAAATGGGTGTGTGGGTTAGGGTTTGGGTTCAATATCTTGCTTATTATATTTTATCTGGCTGTTTATTTGTAGGCTTTCAAGCCATGTGAACTGTCCACCTTTCATCTGGCTTCATTAAAATCTGCCTTCCGGAAGTCCAAGGTAGAGTGGTACCTCAGTACTCAGTGTTCATTAGTTCTGGGAGGCATGATGAGTACTGAAAATGATGAGTACAAAACAAATTTATCCCATAAGAAATAATATAGTGAGTCAAAAGGCAGCTGACACTGATAAGTTCTGGTTTGTGCATTGAGTACCAAACAAACAATGAATACTGGGACAAAATGTTCACATCAAAATGTGTTTAGTACCAAATCCAATGAGTTTCAAAGCAATTAAGCATCAAAGTACCCCTGCGTTGATTTGGCTTAGCTTTTCTGGCACTTTCAGTCCATCTCCCAAATCTCTGTTGGTCAAGATTACATTTAAGATAGCTGACTGTTGTCAGCTTTTGAAAAATGAAATTATCTAAGAAATCAAGACCTTCACTCCTGTTGGACCTTCCATTCCTAGCTTAGTTCTCTAACAGGGCAGCTGGAAGTTTTACATTATTGCTATAGCTTGCCTTCTTGAGAATTTAGTTGATATAGAAAGATATCAGCAATCTCTACCTGGCTAACTGGCTGAAATAAATTCCCATGAGCGTGTCATTTTTCTTTCATACTCCATTAATTTTATCCATAATCTTAACAATATCTTGAATCTCTGAAATGCTGGGATTCTTTATCATTTCATAAAGGATATTTTGGGAGATAACAGATGTTTTTATTTGGAGGGATCCAATAATTAGCTGGCAGTACACGGCCCATTTGTTTTCTAACATTGTATGTTAGGTAGTACATTTGTCTAAATCAGGCATTGCTATGGCTGCCATTCTGTATCATCCAACAGGATATACTTAAGGTTCGTGTATTTCATTCTTTACTTTGCAACATACAGCCTAAATCCTTATTTGTGTATATATTTGTTGCCATAGAATGGTATCACTCTTAAGCCAGAATGAAACACCATGCTGAATATCACTTCTAAGTATTTGTACAAGCTATTTATTTGAGTTTAAAATGTGAGCCAAAATTAATTTGGGGGTTTAAATACTTTATTCTTTAGCCATTTCTACATAATAAGTCATAGGAAATAGGTTTTCTGTAACCATATGCAAAGATTAACAATTTTTGCCACATAATCAGATAAAGAAAGATATTTGAAGAATGGAAGATAATGTCGGCACTATCCTCTCAACTATCCTCAGAATAAAATAGTAGCTTATAAGGTGATGAGATGGAAATATTTCAGTATACACTATAGGTTCTGCTGCAACAAGACATTAATTTAAAAACTCAAAGAAACCTGCTTCATCCCTGACTTTGATGAATAGTAACACAGATATTGACCAGATTTGTTATGGAATTGATGAAAGGGCCCCAGAACACAGAAAGTATAAACTTAAATCTTATTATCTGATATGCAGTTCATAACTTGCATATATTATTGCTGCTTCTATGAGGGGAGTTATGTAAATGTTAAAACAATGGAGCAAATATTTCAAGAGTTTATTATATATTTTGGATTAATTAAAATAATATTTAAACTTGGGACAATATCCAGGGGTATAAGCTTCTTTGGATTTCTTGCTTTGGGAATCAACAAACTTATATGCAGACATCTAACATCTCACCAACCTGCAAGACTGGCTCTACTATGGTAGCAGTAAAGAACCTAGTCACTAATAAATCCCAAAAGAACATCAGGAGTGTCTGAAGGATTCTAAGCAATCAACCATAAGGAAACGAGGTTGAATCATCAATCACCATGGGATGAGTGTTTTTTAAAATATTACTTGACAGGGCATTGGATCTATCAGCAGACAAACTCAGCAAACAAAAGTGGAAGATGAAATCTTTAGTTACCTCTCTGGATTTTTTCCCCCCAGTAATCTGATCCATGAATGGTTTTGCAAGTACTACCTCCAAAGTACTTTCTTAAATCTTAAAGAGCCCCATTAAACCGAAGCAGAAAATGATGCTATTTTAAAGCTACAATTTATGCACGCTTCTAGAATAAACACAACTTAATTTTCTGTAACATTTAACAAGTTACGTAGATTCTAAATTGTAAGAAGACACCAGAATTAAGTACAGTGACATAGAATGTTGAATAAACTAGCTATTCATATTTTTTAATTTTTTAAAGTTATTTCACAGATGCTTCATAATCACATCAATTCCATATGTCTATTAATGTCTACTTTAAAATAAATTTGGATAAATTACATCCTGATTCTCTGAAAATAAGAAAAACCAACAAATAAATATTTATTTGTTGGTTTTTCTTATTTTCAGAGAAAATTTATTTATGATTTTGATTCTGATTCTCTGAAAATAAGAAAGCCCAAAAGGTATACATTTAGTTTTTGTTGGTTTTTCTAATTTTCAGATAAAATTTATTTATGATTTTGATTCTGATTCTCTGAAAATAAGAAAAAAAAAATACATTTATTTATTTGTTGGCTTTTCTTATTTTCAGAGAATCAGGGTGTAATTTATCCAAATTTATAAATAAATACATTTATTAATTTATGTACCTCCCAGTTCATCCAGAGCTGATAAACATTACACCTATGTAAAGTTACATTACACCTTGACAGCCCATGTGGGAAATTCTGATAAATCCAGAAACTGATATAGAGATTAGAGCTTAAATTTCTGTGATATCTCAAGTTTATTTCAAATATCAGATTTTTAAAGTAAATAAATTCAGGAATTTTCTTTCTTAGCAGGAAGCATACAATTTTTATTCTAGAGGTATAATATAGTGTTAGAATACTATAGTATCAACAAAAATATAGCTGCCGTTTATTTTGAAATTTATTTATAAACTTTTCATTTATTTCTTGTGTAAATGTGATACTGCTGGCATCACAGGAATAACTTAATCCACAGAAAGGTGTTTATAATACGGTAGCTATAGGAAATTTGCAGGAAAGCACAATCCCAGTGTCTTTTAATTAATTGTGGGACACATCTCTTTCTTTCCGGTTTGCTTGGTTTTTCTAGTCTCTATATGTGAAGCTTTTTTATAGATTTACTAGGTAAATTTCAAATGAAGACATAGCCAGGATTGTAGCCTGTTTGATGGCAATTAAAATGTGGCAAATGTTGATTGCATTAGATTAATATCTTTACCTTTTAGTTTGTATTTTGTATTATTGTGCACTTGCCTGGGAGAATTGTGATGTCCGTTGCTTATTTTCCTACTTTATTATTTCATATGCTTATCTAATCTTTCATTATATAAAAGTAATTTTTGTTAGCAGGAGTTTTGTTTTTGTTTAGATAATTATGGTAGTAAATGCAACGATGAAAACCAGCTGCTCAGAGTCACTGCAACAATGAGATGAGCAATATATGTTTAATCAATCAATCAATCAATTAATTAATTAATAAAATGCTCATAATAGTTTCCTGAATTTTAAAACTAAAGATTGATGAAGAACCTCTTGTTCACCAGCAATTATCCAAGCAATACTTTGGTACAGTTCACTCCCAAATTGAGGAATCATTGGATCTTACAATCATAATTAATGATTAACAAATCTTAGTGGTGATCCATAAGTCTCTTCTGCTTTTCCTTTTTAGAAATCAAGCTCAGACTATAATATTGTTGTTGTAGAGATATGTAAATAATATTACTATTACACCCAGGCTCTGTCCTGTGTCCCATTCCTGCTCTGTGATTCACTACTGCACAACAAATCTTCCAGTATTTGCACACATAAATGATGCATTTTTAAAAGCACCACAATATCTAGCATCTTTCTGTGTGCCTTTTAATTTCTCTACATTTCTGTTCTGCCCAAAGTTGATCACTATAGCAATAAGACCATCTTTTTTATGCTGTTGCATCATAATTTGGTTTGAAAATAGACTATTTAGAACCAACCGTGCATAATTTATTTGATGTGAGATTTTAATTGTCCTTTGTTATGGTTGACATAATTAGGCTGATGTACAATGTTCTGACAAATCTCATCAATCCTGCAGCATTTTTGCATTCCTCTGAGGCAGACTGTTTCTTCTTTATATAGACCTGACATTTCTCTAGGAAACCACTTTTTTTCTTCAGGGCTAAAATAAATTAAACTGGAAGTTTATTCTTATGCCATAAGATTTATAATACCTTTGAAAATTAATTCCTGGAATTAATCTTTCTTTATCCTCTCATCAAGGCTAATGAGCCTGTATAATTTTAATTTTATTCTCCTTTATTCAAATCATAACCCTTATTTTGGTTTTTCCATGTTGTAGATTCCATTATGTAATTCTAAGATCATCATAAAAGTTTCATTAACTCAGGGCAGTATTTTTTTAGGGATACTGATGTATTTATAGACTGTATGTGATATTTATCAATCGACATAGATCAAGTTTGAAAACAAAATCACATCCAACTCCAATTAGAATTTCACTAAGCCTTTATGCAACTGTCTGTTCACATTTGTATATTACTCCATGATAAATAGTTTATAAATTATCTGCAGGGAAAAAGGCTTTAACTGACATGCAAAGAATGGACTTCTGTTTGCATTCCAAAGGATGCTAAGACAGAACTGACAAGAAAGGATTAATTCTACACTTTCTACTAACCAAAAGAGGAGGCTTTAAGACTTTTGCCTGTCTGTGGAAGAAACACCCATCTCTTCTGGTCCTCAAGAAAAGAAGGAAGGGAGGAAAAGTGTGCAAGCACCTTGTGGTACAGTGGGGCAAAAAAGTATTGTGCAAGTTCTCCCAATTGTGCAAGTTCTCCCACTTAAAAAGATGAGAGAGGCCTCTAATTGGCATCATAGGTAGACCTCAACTATGAGAGACAAAATGAGAAAAAAAAATACAGATGATCACATTGGCTGAGTTGGAATGAATTTATTTGCAAATTATACTGGGTACAAACTTTGTCAGTACTTTGGCAGGACATTGCAGCAAGAGTCCATGAGGCCAACCTTATTTGTTTATTCATTTTGGAGTCCAGAACATTTTAAATTTAAAAAATCTATATTTAAAACCAATATAACAATCTAAACAATGAAAACTTTCAATATTACAAATGTAAAAATTCCAACAGAGGGCATTTAAAACACTTATGTAACATTATATAACATTTGAGGCCCACAAAGTATAAATGGCTTTATCATTGGCCAAGAACAAATAATCTATTGTACGTGGCCTATCAAGATTATGGCATTTCAGGAAATGCTCAGAACTCTGTAATTCCCCACATTTGCAGTTTCCATCTCCTGTGGTATAGTCCCAAGCTATATCCCCTATATTAGCCAAGCTAACAGAGGAGTGGTGATGGTGAGGAAAACATCTGACCAGGGAAACAGCTCCTAGAACCAAATTAGGTAGTGGCAGCAATCAAGATAGTGCCCCTTTATCAAAACAGCATTGGAATACATTGTAATAATAGGGGGCCCAACAAGGGCTCTTATCGCTGCACATCCCTGCTCTTACTGCTGTGCCTCACTACTCCCAAGTCAACAAGAAGAATCACTAGGAGTGTTTAGTTACAGGAAGACATTAGAAGGCCGAGGCTGATTAGGAACAGTCATCACTAAAATGGGCAGGCACAGCTTTCAGTAGATAACACCCACAGCAGCAATTTCCATTAATTGCAGGACAGAGTCCCTGTGACCAAAACTGGAGTAAAGGTTGAGAGTATGTCAGAGACAAGGGGGGAATGGACTGGTTTAGTAATGCCCAGCATGGCAGTTCAACAGCATTAAACTCAGCTGCATTTCACCATAGTAGAAATCTATGCAATACTGGTGGTCTTTGACTTACAACCATTTGCTTAGTCATTGTTTGAAGTTATAACAGCACTATAAAAAGTGACGTGCACAGCATCTCCATGTGGTCATGTGGTCAAAATTCAGCCACTTGGCAAATAGTATGTTATTTACAATAGTTGCAGCATCCCGGTGTCGTGAGATTGCTATTTGCCACTTCTCAACTGGCTTCCGACAAACAAAATCAAAGGGAGGGATCTGGATTTGCTTAATGACCACATGATTCACTTAACAACTGCAGCAACTCGCTTAACAGCTGTGGCAAAAAGGTGCAACTGTCTTGCTTAACATTAGAAATTCTGGTCCCAATTGTAGTCATAAGTCAAACAGTGTCTGTATTCTTTAGGAAGGAAGAGACCCCTCTTTTTCAGAGAGAAATTGTTATTTCTACTTCCACAAACCCATCCAGTAGCCCCATTTATCCTATCTCCTGTCTGTTGACAGGCACATGGACAGCCTGAATGAGCAAGAAGACTATAACCTCATGTTCAGAATCTCTGGCTTCAGACATTTAAGCAATATGTAAGATCATCTAATTCCTGCAAGGTATTAGCTGCTCCTGATAGCTATTCCCTGATCTCAGGGTATCTCCTAAGTAATGATTTCATCTAATCATCATCTCCCCAGCAGAGAGGGACTAATATCTAACACTGGTATCAGCCCTGACTTTTAAAAATCAGTGATTTTAGAGAACAGTAAAAGAAAAGTAGAAAAAGGGTTAAATGGGTATTCAGGAGAGATCCCTATTTCTGCTGCTGGGAATGTTAAAAGAATGGTCATGTCTGAGTATTTTGGTCATGTCTGATCTCTTACTTCTGCACTGTTCCAAAGAGACCAAACATGGCTGGACCCTGTATTTTTGACTTCTCAGAGGCCAAATGCTTAATTACTGTAATTTTCCACATATTCATTTATGGTAGGATTCCTGCCAGTATACTGCACAATGCAAAACGATGCCTTTTTTTTTTAGATATACTCTTCCGAGGAAAGATTCTGACTGTTCAAAACAAGCAAGCATCATGTTTCTATGATTATATCCATCGGTGAGGCAAGTTTTAAACAGCAGGCAGATTTTTATACTTTATAGACTAAATAGCATCTTCCATCTCTATAGACTAAATAGCATCTTCCATCTCTACAGACTAAATAGCATCTTCCATGCTGATCTATCTCTATGGGGGAAAAAAATCTGGGAAACACTCCAGAAAACAAATAGATTTCATGTTTACCTGCAGAAACACCAAGACAATGTTTCTGAATATCTCTGAAATAACATTTCATAATTTTATATGAATTTTATAGTTTTATGTTAGTAATTGTCTCAAATTTTATTTTTTGTAATAAAATGTCAAAACGTAAAATCATTAGGCTAACATTAGAAGCTGTACAGTATTCTTTTTCTAGTCTTCTAATTTTAAGATTATTGAAATGGTGATTCAGCCTGCTTACATTTCTGAAGTATGACTAATTAACATTTTAAGTTAATAGTTGGGGTAATCTGGGAGGTTTTGATTCTTTACAGATCTGTAATTTTTTTTTATCATTTTTTAAATAAAATAAAATAAACATGGACTGTTCTTAGTTATAGAGAATAAAACCCAGGAAGGAGGATCAGGATTCAGAGCAAGAGTAAGGATCCAATCATTGTAACTTTATTAGGGTAATGTTATAAATCCTGGAAGGTCTCTTTCTTTCCAAAACATATGTAAGTAGTTTTCACTTAATTCAGTGACCACTCAAAGTTACAACAGTGCGGATCAAAGGGTACTTATGACGGATCTTTGTACTTGTGGCTGTTGTAGTATCCCTGTGATCATGTGGTCAAGATTCGAGTACTCAGCAACCAGCTCACAATTATGATATTGCAGCATCCAACAGTCAGGTGATCTCCATTTCTGACTTTCACTGGTGGCTTCTGATAAGCAAAGTCAATAGGAAAGCTGGTAGGAGGTCATAAATGGTGATCACATGACAGCAAAATGCTGCAACCATATGGGATTCACTTAATCACAGCAACTGGGAATCACCATCAACACATGTTGCACCTTATGACCTCATCACTTAACAAAGCAATTCCCAATCACCATAAGTGAGGACTACCTGTAATACAAAACAAACCGATAAAATTATGCAACAGACAAATATATTGTACCCAGATCCACTTTATCTTTTCACTGTCAAAAATAATATACTTTTAACACCAGGTATTATTTTTGTCTCTAATGCTTTAAGCATAAATGCTTCATTACCATAGAACACATTTTGTCTTAATAAATCTCTACTGTATTAAATACAGCATGGTGCATTTTTATTGCATTTTAATGTATTTTTTTGTTTTCAGTTGTGGTTATGAAGTACATAATCAGATACCAGGCAATTTATATCATAGAAATGGTGTATATTTGTGACAGATGAAGTTTTATTTACCATAATACAAAATAGCTACTCAGTACAAATAAAAGTTGCTTGCATTAACTTTCATTTTCTACTTCATTACCACAGCAAAAAGAAAACTTCTATGGAAACTTCTATGGAAATGTATGTGGAAATGTGCCTAGCCCGGGAATCTCCTGGGGTTAAGGATTTGTTTGGAAGTCTGGAGAAGTATACTGTATTTGAATGTATTCTGTGTTCTGTGCTTTGTGTGATTGTACTGATGGAGCTCATTCAATTTCGCTGCACAAATGTTGTGCATTAACAATAAAGGATTGAATTGAATTGTATTATAGCTTTCCTATGGTCAATTTTAACTTTGTTTATAAAGTGATAAAATTTTAACCAAATCTGGTATCACGTGTAATGTGGTCATATATGTAAATTATAATCTAAAAATACATAAACCCAATAGATAATAATTAAGAGAAAATGTGTAAGATTTATAGTTAATTTATAGTCAATAATGGGGGAAAAAACTAGGTTACAGGAATATGATCCTATCCTAACTCAAGATTTCTAAACATAAAATATTTACCCAACCACATAAAAAAGCAGTTAAATTGGAAAAATTGTTTTGAATATTCTGTCACTAGATTTATTTCAACACAATAAGTTTCTATGGACATTTGTATTAATATACTATGTTCTCTAAAGCACTGTAGATACAAATGAAAATACATTCACATTCAGAAAACCTGAATGTGCTTCCACTTGAGAATTCACATTTCTAGCTATTTATAAATAAGCTAATAGTTTTATAAGGAAACCTTTGTTTAAACAAAAGTAACTGAACCAGACAGATAAATGATAGCATAATCAAGATTGCCACTTCTTCTAAAGATATGGATAAATAATTCATTAAGTGCAGAGGAATAAATTAAATAGATTGGAATAAAAAAGTCAGTTTATCACATTTCTAAAAATAAAAATACACAAACCCAATAGATAATAATTAACAATTTTCTTGCAATTATTAGGAATTATTTTGTGCATTTGGTTTAAATATAGGTAAATAGCCTAAAGAGTGTGCTAATTTTGGTACATTTTACAGTTAAAGGTTCAGCAGTCCCCTACTGAAAACATGATAAAATTATGTTCATGCATGTGGAAAAATTACTTGCTTCATTACTTTATATAGAAATCAAGGAATATTAGAAATCCCTTGCTCTGTCATACTGTGGCCTGTATATGATGAAGTCTGAAGCTATTCTGCAAATTCCAATTAATGAGCTGTTCTTTGTCATATTAAACCCAATATAGAAGTGTTCTTTGAAAGTGAAATAAATTCAATAAGAAAAATAAATTCAACGATTTTTTTCAATAAGTGTGTTTAATATTTCAATAGTAATAAAATTCTCTTGCTTTCGTATCACAGTCATGAAACTTCATCAAAAAGTCAAAACACTCACTTTGAAAACCTATAAAGTAAATTCTACTTTTACCAGACTTTCTCATACAGAGTTTTACTTCTTTTCTTAATAATGTCGTAGCATCATCTGAATCAACAGCGGAGAGCCTATCCACATTCGTTTATTAAAATGCAATTTCACTATATTTAACCATAAATATCCACACAGATTCTAGTTAAATACTACAAATGTGACACATTGTTACAGATAAATGCCAAGATTTTGGTTTATGTAGGTAAAGTGGGTCCCTTCCCCCCTTTTGCTTTTATTTTCACTCAAATGTCATGTCCCCCCACAAAAAAAGGAGTTAAAAATCAATGCAGCGTCCTTTTCGTTCCCAGTCTCCATAACGAGTTGGTTCAGGGCCTCTGGGCCCACCTTTCTCTTTTGTTGTTGGATTGATATTATCAGGAAATTCTAAAAAAAAAAAAGGGAAAATATGTAAAAATCCTAATGAATAGCAGATCCATTCAAATATCATCCATAGTTTGACTGTATGTGCTGTTCTTTGATTTAATTGGAGAGTTTTTCTTATTTCTAGCACTCAGTTCTAGCACAATGGAAGAAATTATCCAGCATTTCTGTCTGCTAGTTCTCAGTCAATGTGATGAAAGAGCTGCTTTTCAAATGTATTTCAAATAAAATGATTTTGGCGATGTTTTTATGCATGCAGGTTTTATGAGCCGTGGTGGCGCAGTAGTCAGAATGCAGTACTGCAGGCTACTTCTACTGACTGCCGGTTGACTGTAGTTCAATTCTCACTAGCTCAAGATTGATTCAGCCTTCCATCCTTCCAAGGTGGGTAAAATGAGGACCCAGATTGTTGGGGACAATATGCCGACTCTGTAAACTTCTTAAAGAGGACTGTAAAACACTATGAAGCGGTATATAAATCTGTGCTATTGCTACTGCTATTCTTCCACTTACAAAGTTCCGGGATAGCCAAAGAATAGTTGTGAATATCCTATCTGATACAATAATCCCTTCAGTGTATTTGCCGCCTCCCTGGATTTCTATGTTTTACTTACAGGTAGTTCTCAATTTATCCACAATTGAGCCCAAAATTTCTGTTGCAAAGCAAAACATTTAAGTGAGTTTTGCTCCATTTGATGACCTCTCTTGCCCCAGTTGTTAAGTGAGTCACTACAGCTGTTAAGTTAGTAACACATTTGTCAAGTGAATCTGGCTTCCCCGTTGACTTTGCTCGTCAGAAGGTCGCAACAGGTAATCACATGACCCTAGGGCACTGCAACTGTCACAAATATGAGTCAGTTGCCAACTGTCTGAATTTTGATCATATGACCATGGTGATGTTAGAATGGTCATAAGTGTGAAAAACAGTCATTAAGTCACTTTTTTCAGTGCCATTCTAACATTGGTCACTATACAAACTGATGTTGAGGATTACCATGAGAAATGTTTATATTGGGTTTCTTCAAAGTGAGACATAGGGCACCCAGGGAGGATCCAGAGTAGAGGGGGAAAAGAATTATTGGCTGCTACCAATAATAAAGCAAACATAACTTCACCCAAGAATTTGAAAGTAATGCCACAGTACTCCAGAATAAGATAGAAAATACAAATTTCCATATATCATAGAAAGGTCATTTTTGCAAACTCGGAAGTCAGATTTTACAGAGCCTTATAGAAGACAAATTAATTGACCATCTACTTATTCTAGCTTTATCAATTAGTCTAAAGCTACCATATACACCCAAGTTGAACTCAAATGACATAGTAGTTAGGTATTATAGAGGTTTTGAGGCTTCCCTCAGGCATAAAAGCCAGCTGGGTGACTTTAGGCCAGTCGGTCTCTTCAATCCAACCCACCTCACAGAGTTATTGTTGAGGGGGGAAATCAGATGCAGGAATATTATGTTTACTGCCTTGAGCTTAATGAATATGAAATACCCACGCCCACACTGACACACCTGTTGGCTTTTAGTTTCAGCATGACTGGACATTATAAATTCATAGGAAGTTCTACAAGCAATACCATTTGGGAATAAACCACTTTGGGAATGATTCCCATGTTATGCAATTACTTAATTACAGGATTTTTAGGACAATGTGTAATGCAAAGAAGTATCCATGGGTAGCAGATGACAAGCACACTTCAAAATAATGTGTATACTTTATGAATTTATTATGTTCATTCCTAATATATTGTGACACCGTACCTGCACGGTACATTTACCCATGACTCAAGGGTCTATAAATCTGAGCCAGCATAGTTTGTTGTACTTCAATGAAGCAGCATTTTAAAAAGTACATATTAGAAAATGCAAAGTTATGATAAGTGATTTAAGTAAATATGAAGCTACCTACCTATAGCTTCATAGCATACATATGTAGTTTCTTTGAAACGAAAAACTTTAAAAAACTCAAAATAGATTGTCTAAAACATGATATATCGTAAAATAATTATTTAGATGTACATTTATATTTAAACAATAAAAGGCATTTGGAAAGCTAAAGAAAAAGTGTAAAGTAACTGAAGATTTAATAAGACCTCATGTAGGAATTCTATTTTCTGAAGAGATGGACATAAAAGAAAAAATCGGCTCAGAGTTATAAAACATGAAAAATGTAAATGGAGTATCAATGAGGCAGAAATATTTTCAATTTTTCCCTCAACATCTTTTTCCAGAACACTGAACAATCTTTTATACATAATTCCATGGATTAATTTCCTTCACTACTTCCCTGAAGATATTTATAGCATCTCAAGACTATACCTGTTTTAATACCATTTATTATATTTATATTTTACACACTCTCACTTACTTTCTAGTGGTTCCTTTTCTACATTTGATTCTTCTGGTGTATCAAAACGACCTACTGGTGTTACTGGTTTCTTAAGTGGTTGCTTGGTGGGTTCAGTACTTCGTTTTGCACTAAAGGTATTACTTCCCAAAGAACTGTGCAGAAAAGCTGAGCCTATTACATATAAACATAAGATACATGTTACAGAAGGCCTAGATTTTAAATGGCCCATAGAAATGGACAAAACCAAAAATGGTTATCATGTAAGAAAAGTCAATTACAAATATGGATGCATATAGAACATTTATGGACAGATTCCTGGCTGCGTCAGAGGCCAATTTAAGAAGGAAGAGGCACAAAGTCAGAAACAGGAAGTGCATTGAAGAGAGTGCTATATGAGCATGTGCAGGAGTGCATTAATGTTCATCTGCAACCAATCTCTCTCTTCAGTAAATACAGTAAGGTTTTCATTGTGATCATAATCTCCAAGACAGATATATTCTGAAGTGCCTCTGTTTGTTATGCAGTTTTACAAGACCGGATTTGGAGCAGGGCAACTGCTGTAATTGCTGTTTTCAAACCCTCTAAGCGCTAATTAAAAATGGAAACTACTCCAGATTTGAACATCTTTAATATGACAGAAGTCCCATATTGTAACATGGTTTACAGGGTCATGCAGGTGAGAATCCCATGTAAAGGTACATGTGGTATGCTTAAATTCAACAGCATGTTCAGAATTCTATCCCACTACACATACTACATTTTTCTTCCCAAAAGAAGCATTTATACGTTCGACTTTGTCTCAGTCTCCAAACTCCATTCTTATAC
>JAEANM010009046.1:0-16601 GCA_017656035.1 Myanophis thanlyinensis
TATTTGTATTTTATCTGCTGTGAACCGCCCCGAGTCCTTAGGGAGAGGGGGCAGTATATAAATTTAATAAATGAAATAAATGAAATTACAACCTATTCTATGCTAATGAATCAAGTATTAAAGTGTAGTACTCACCACAGAAGGTGGAGCGCTGATGATCGGGTCCTTCTATCCCTCTCCTCAGATGACCACTCAGCTGACCCAAACACAACTTGTGGTATTTGTGAGGCTTTCATTCAGATAATAGTCCTCTTTAGTCAAAGGAGATGAATCAGGAAACTGGCGCCAGATCAGGAATGCATCCATTTCTGAGTTCTGCCTTCAATTAAGACTGGCACCTGTCAGGAATGCATTCCATAGCCTATGATGCCATAACAGTTCTCTCCAGGGGTGAAATTCAGCCAGATCACACCATATCTCCCAAACCAGTAGTGGCAGTTTGAAATTAGCCCTGCCCACCCACCCCTGCCCTTATACTTCCTTATACAAGCTTTGGAGTTTTTTTGTTTCTTGCCTTAATCAGCTGTTTGGTGTGTCTACGGAGCCTTCCTGATGATCCCAGCTGCCTCTGGTGCCTGTAAATGAGGTTTAAAGAGCCATGCTCCAGTGCATTTTGAACACATGCGTGTGCACCGAACTGGTAACAAAACTGGTAGGATTCCACCCCTGGTTCTCGCCCTCAGGACCGCATTGTCTCTCCCTGAGAACAATACTGTCTCTCCCTCCCAGTCATTTTTCCTGGCCTTATTTTACAGCTTTCTCTAGGGACAGAGTCTTCCTTTCCCCTTTCTAAATTTCTGGGACTGGTACTTCTGCTTCTCTGCCCACTGATTCTAATTTCCTGTCCTTGAGACCACCTCTCTCTTCAAGCTCCCCCACCCCGTCCTCCTGTTCAGAATTCAAGTCACCAGTTTCCAGCCACCAGCCAATCCGGGAGCACCAGCTAACTAGCCTATCAAAGATCATCTCTTTGCAGTAGATCATAGAAGTTATTGTCTGGTTGGAAGGACCCGAGCAGCTCAGAGGTAAGAAAAATTTCAATAATAGCTGTTAAGTCTGCACGTTTGCAAAATGACCAGCTGCAAAAACACTAGCTAGTCCTACAATTTTTCTTTCATATAAGCACAAAACCTATTCAGTTCCTACTACAAACACCTCTTTGCATAGCAAAGAAAGTGTACCGATTGGATGGGATATAGCCTATGAGAATCTCTGCCAGAAAAGAGAAAATAATGTCACCAGTTCCCTACTCATCCTACTGTGTCCCCTGAAAGGATCAAAAGAGATATTGGTGTTGGTATGAGAAATATTGGTAGGGATTTAATGAAGGACATGTCACAAATTCTCTCTCTTCCATTCTATACTGGGCAGCAGTACATGCAAAAGAATCAGAAAGTCACGAATGAATCACAAACTGAATATAAACCAACAGTGTGATGAGGTTACAAAAAAGTTATATGCACTGCTAAACTGCATCTACAGAAATATATTGTTAGAATCAAGAATTTTTTTCCCTGTATTCTGCATTAGTCAGACCACACCTTAAACATTACATCAAATTTTGGGCACTGTATTTTAGGAAGGACATTGGCAAACTGGACCACGTCCAGAGAAGAACAAACAAGAAGAGAAGAAGGAAACACTAGAGGAAAAAGCTATGATAATAGATGATTTGTTTTTTGTTAAGCCTAGTCAAGACTGTGGGAGACATGATCACTGTCTTCAAATAACTCAGTGACTGTCCTGTGCAAGATTGAGAAGACGTGTCAACATTGTATATAAGGCAGGAAAAGAAACAATGAGCTTAAATTAAAATGAAGTTGATTTCAGGTAGACATCAGAGAAAAGAAACTCCATCCTAATGGTGAGAACTGTTCAATAACAGAACAGGATGCCTCAGGAGAAAATGGATTCTCCTTCACTGACAGTCCACCTTCTCCTGAGGCTGTCTGTCTTCCTGTTGAACAGTTCCCACCATTAGGATTTTTTTTTCTCTGACAGTGAAATAGAAAACCATTAGGGTTTGTTTTTTTTCACTGACATGTTGAAACTAAAGTTGGAAGGCCATCTGTTGTGGATGCTATTGTAATGGATTACAACACTGGGCAGGAATCTCCAACCTCCTTTCTCAGCCTTATATCTTGTGTATTTATGACTTTAAAACTTCATAAATTACTGTTATAATTACTTATCAATTGGATGAGGTGTATGAAAAGAAAAGATATAGTGCAAAGAAATAGCAATAACCTTTTTAATAATAGTGGTATACATTGTTAGTTCAATTTATAATGTAATAATAATAATAATGAAACCATAGTAATAATAAACAGAACTGTTGTTCACATAAAATGGCTTCTTCTGCTAAACCAGAATGCTGGCTCAGGAATTCTGGGAGTTGAAGTTCACAGGTCGTAAAGCTGCCCAGCCCTATGTTAAACCCTTTACAGCTGTTCTACTTTGGAACTGCCAATGACTTCATGATGAAAATCAGCATTAGTCTTCTGACTTAAATACTGATTTAAACTCTTATCCTTTCATACATTTATTGTTTTTTTAAGACCAATGATTTAAATGCTGGCGATAATAGCTATCTAAAAAGAACACATTTTTATGTATTTACATGATTTTCATGGCATCTTATCATATAAAAAAGGCTTTCAACATACAGACACTGCAAGGATCATCATGATTTCAACTTGCTATGAACTTGTGTGGTTATTCAAAAGGATTTCTAAGCTATACTCATTTCAAATGTGGGGTTCTGATAGAAAGCAATTCAGAGAGGTAACTGAATAAATAATAAGCTACTTACTTAAGCCCTATCAAATTCATTGCTTCACTGGCCTTGGAGGAATATATATGTTTTCCTCTAAATTTTATCTATTTTTAATAAGCAAAAGCCTTGTCCTTGTTTTTGATGGTGTAATAATTCCATTTCCCATCCTGGGCCTTTTTCTTCTGGGCTCCCATCCAACATTAATCTCCCACTATTTGTGTTGTATGGCAGGAACAAACACATCTTTATGGATAGAGCCAATTTATCATAGATGTCTTTATATCATGTTCTATTGATGTACCTTCTTTGTAAACAAAAATATTTTCTAATAAAAGCTGTGGTTGAACACATATATTACTGTAAAAACCAGCAAGTTGCCCAGCATGATCCAGATTCCACTGAATAATATTTGGGTCAAGTACATATTGCATTCTGCTGAATTGTGCTGTCATGTAATAAAAGCAATGGGAGATAACAAAATGAATGTGCAACAACAAGCCAGGGAAGAAAGAACACCAATTGCCACTCAATGTACTAATTCCTTTGTCAACAAGGAATTAATCAATGGGAAAGATGATTAATTTCTTCTCTTAAAGAAATACAGGAGTTGTTCTTCATTTCATCTTACTGAAACTCTGACAGTGCAAGCATGTTAAACTCATAAAATGTGAGGAATGGAGCTTTAGATCTTAGTGAAAAGGAACTAGCTGCGTCTTTGATGTCCTATTCATTTTGTAAATAGAAAAGGATGTCAGATAGAAATATTTAAAATTAAACAGATCTAGTAAGATGTATTAAACATAGAATCATAGGATTGGATGATGGCGTGGAGGTTTTCCATTCCAAACCTCTTCCCAGGACAGGAATCTCTTAATATTCCAGACAAATGGTTGTCCAGTCTTCAAAACCTCAGTTGATGGTGTCTCCATTACTCCAGAAAATATGTTGTTCCACAGTTTAATAGCTGTCACTAGTCAGGAAGTTCCTCCTCATTTTGAGTCTAGATGCCATTCCCTGAAGTTTTATCCATTGATTTTTGTCCGACACACCAACATTTGGAAAATATAGCCCCACCTTCTTCCCTGTGATAACCCTTCAGGTAATATAAGACTGTTGTGCTTCCCCATAGCCTTCTCTTCTTTAGATTAAACATGCCCGTTTGTTGACTGCTGCTCATTCATACTTAATTTGTGAACTACCAGGATGCCCAGATCCTTTTCACAAAAATGCTACCGCTGAGTCTGTTATAATCTGCATGACACTTGTCCATCTACCTAAGTATAGAACCATCTATTTTTCATCCTTGAACTTCATTTTGTTTGCTAGGATCCAATATTTAAATTCATTGAGATCCTTTAAAGCTTTGAACTTGTCTTCTGAGGTGCCAGGAATCCCTCCTTTGCTTTGTGCCATCTGTAACCCTGTCAAGCATCTGGTTATCTGTCATTTATGAAACTGCTGAAGAACATTTTATCTCATATGCACCGAAGACAAATTCCTTGTGTATCCAATCACACTTGGCCAATAAAGAATTCTGTTCTATTCTATTCTATTCTATTCTATTATATTCTATTCACAGGGCCCAACTGTAAATTTAATGAATCGTAAAATGCTTCATTGAAGCAAGATCATGTTCATGTTTAGATAATTGTTTCATATTCTTATTTGAATAGCCAATGCAGTAATATGTTGGCTTAAAAATTATTTATGTATATGTTTACTGTATATAGCCAATCCTGTCCCAGAGGTTCGTATCTAACTAATACGAAATGGCTTATTGAAAAAGGAAAAAAGAGTGGAAATGAATTGGTCAACATGCTTTTTTTTTCAACAGTTCATATTCATTTGATAAATACATAAGATGTTTAATTATCAGGAATTAGTATACTGGCTAAAACCATAATTTTGGTGTGCATTTTTTTTCATTGGTCTATTCCTTTGGTTTGTGAACATCAGTAAAATATATGAATATGTGAGAAAATTAAGTTTATTTTGTGTAATATTAATAGATTATTTAATTTAATTAATAGATTAAATTGACTGATGTTCAGTAAGGTAAGGTGTCTTTACAAGTTGTGTTTGGATAAGTTAGAAATAACTTATATTAACCAAAATGCTAAATAGTCTGAAAAAACCTAATTATGTAAAATAAAAGCAGGACTTAAATAATTATAAAAGCAAACTCTGAAATCACTGAAAAGCTGATAATCACAATAAAAGGTATACCTGATTCTATTTAGAAGCTATTGCAGAGGAAGTACTGTACATGTATTTCCAAATAAGAAAGATGCAGAAGATTTTATTTGAAATAAAAAGAGAAACTTCACCAACATTTCCCAGGGGACAAATATATTGTGCCTATCCTATTTCAATGTAGGCAAAGCCAAATAACATGCTACAGAATGCTTGAAGAGATTTTCTAAACACTGTACACCTACCATGGACTTTTAATTCCCTTCATGATGAAATGCTAAAGCAGCAAAATCATTCAGACAAAACAGCCTCTTACCTGGGGTCACGATGACCCCTTTAAAATGTCACTGTGCTATTATTTGTGGTGCAACTGACCTGCCTACATTCCTCTAAGGCAGAAAGGTTAGTGAATATCCATTTTAAATTTCAAATGTCTTCCTGAATATTCAGTTATATATCTCAGTAAGGCAAAAGTGGTTAGAAATCCTTCATTATGTAAGCACTAAAATACAAGCCTAATGATATCTAATGATGCTTCATAAAAGCCTGAAAGATCTGTAATGTTATTTTTTATCTAACTAATAGAGACCTGTTTACTGTAGCAATTTTTATCTAACTGCTTTCCTTTTTTCATAGGACACTGTATGATGCTTTCGAAAACTGTTCTCAATAATTGCAGTGATGAAAATGTAAACCATTGAAATCATTTTTTTCTACCACTGGCTGAGTTTTCCTCTGAAAACAGAAGAGCTAAAGGTATTGTCTTTGTGACAATTTTACCCCAGTCTCCATTTAAGGGAACAGCTGAGCAAAAGAAATTAGTTCCAAGGGGAAAAGCTTTATTAGACTGTGACAATGTCAGGACCAGACCTAAAGTTGATTAAGATATATTACTGTCTGCTCCTTGAGAAAACCCAGGAACTTGCGGGTATACATTCACAAGAAGTATACATTCACAAGAAGAACAGTCTTCTTCATTGGCAGGTAAGGTCCTCAAGGCAAAGAATTATTGGGAAACCTCAATGCACATTGATCAGGTTTTGCTGTAATTGTCCAGTTATCCCAAGTACTTCCATATGCCGTCAAACTTGACACTGATTTCACATCTAAGCACATGGATCCATCACAAAAATAGCTGGTGCTCTGGACAAAAATGTTATTGTAGGGGAAACTGTTCTTTAATTAAATATGCTAAGTATACCTTAAAATGAGGTGAATAAATTGTTTGATTTTTCCCCCAACACATTAAACATTAAGAATAGTTACAAAACTTTAGTCTACTTACATGTTTAGCTATTTTCCCCCTCAAAATACCCCTGCTTGATTCCTTTCAAACACCCAGCCATAATAGCTATACATGATTTAGAATTCAAACAGATGAGCATCTGTCACATAACATTCCAGACTTAACAAATGTTGATAAGAAAGACAAAAGAGTCTGGATAGTGGGTGTGGCAATACCTAGAAACAGCAGAAAAGAAGAACAGGAGAAGATAACAAATTGCAAAGATCTGCAAGTAGAAATATAACAAATGTGGCAAAAGCAAGCAAAGATAGTACCAATAATAACAGGTGGCTTGGATGCAAGTCTAAAACAATTGGAGCACCACTTGAACACCATCGGCATCGAAAAATTCACCATCAGTCAATTGAAAAAGGCAGTTTTACCTAGAACAGCTTACATCCTGCAATGATATCTGCAATACCATCAAACATCCAGATCTGCCTATCCCAGATTCTTTGAAAGGGCTTGATAGGGAGACAAAAATGACAAATCCAGTGTGAACATCTGGCTGACCGTGCAATGAACCATAATCATATATTATATATGCTACCCAACTCCTAATGATTCTGGGCACATTTGAAAACAAGCAACATAAAAACAACAAAAATAAGGAAAAGACGAAAAAACAATTATGGAAATCAATCAATCAATCAATCCAGAGGGGAACCAAAAGTAAAAAAAGGGATATCAATCATTCTTTCCAAAAATCTGGGTGAAGAGATAGGTCTTTAAGGCTCTTTGAAATACTAGCAGGGTAGGCCCCATTCAATTTTTGAATTTTATAGTAGAAGATGCAAGTGGCTATGATAGCATGTAGATACTTTACACCTCTTTCCATCACTGTTTTGTGTGAATGTACTATTTCTTTGCAGTCTCTAACAAGATAATCTCTGTAGGAAGAAAGTTATATCTACTGATGAGGTAAAGCTTGGTTAATCCTATGCAAGTCTACAGCCACTTGTTCACTGGGGTCATAAAATGTCTTTTAAAGTCACTGAACTACCATTGTGTCAAAACAACAGTTATGGGAACAAGCTTTATAGCATTTCAGTAATGATTGGGTGATGCTATAGCATCACCTAATCATTACTAAAATGCTGTAAGTCACTAGCGAAGAAATGACCTAGGTCTGTTCAGAGCTAAATCTAATTCTCTCAGGTTACATAACTAGGTTAACTGATTCCCTTTTGATATTCCTTCAGCAAACAATTCCCCACTTTCCCAATTAAATGTGTTGTAGGAGCAGAGTGAATTTCTAGGTAAAAAGGGATGGAAAGATGGTACAGCTGGTCTATTTTGTTTTTATTTAAAGTAGATCTTCTGAACTATGCAGAAACATTTTAAAAAAGCAAAATATATTTGAATGAAGAGTATGTAGGAGAAAAGTGTTTTCCTGACAACCTCAGGATGATATCCCAGAAAAACTAAATATACAAAACAATTAATGTAGAAGCATCCTGAAATCCATTCACCAATATACTTACTTATAGATGGAGTTTCTTTAAAATGTGAAATGTGTGTTAATTTAAAATCATGTTGCTATCTAATCCCATCAGATGTGTAAAGAACTGCAGCCACAGACATCTGCTGTTTTAGACATTAACACGTTGTCTAGCTTCAGACTTTTAATAGGAAAAAATATAGCTTTTAGATCACATTTTAAATTTTATTGTAATTATTTGCATCTGAGAACAAGGCACTGAAAGAGAAACATGCTGCATGAGTATCATAAAGAATTACAAAAGGCAAATTGGAAAGTAGGCATATAGAAGTAATGGATAAAGTGATGTATTACTGCTCTGCATTTGTATTACTGAATTATTTAATTTATATATAAGAATTCATGAGCTATGCAAATGGAAAAGGCAGACATAACTATAACTTATTTATACATATTCAATCTTCAAAGTGATCTCTCTATTGTTGTTGTTGCATATAAAAGTTGCACAGGGCTTTGGATTCATAGGCAAAAAGTTATTTAGAGTACGCAAGGGCACAAATATAAGATTCACTAGCAACTCTTTAAAGTAGCCATGTCTTTTCTGGATCATGTAGTTGCCTTCTGCAGCTGCTATACAATTCTGAGAAAAGCTGCAATTGAACAAGCAAATAACCATAACAAATACATGGCAAATAGTTTCAGCACAGGAGAGAACTTAATTCAGATCATATATATGTTATTAATTATGAACCAAACATCACCACCAGCTTGCTTGCTAGCTACCTTGAGGAGACATCTGCAATACAATAAAAAATAGTGGATTCTCAAGACATGTAAACTCTTCCAAGAAAAATATCTGAAACAAACATAAGAGATAAACTAAACGCCTTGGGGAATATGCATGTCTAAGCAGTATCTATGAAGTACACTGCCTTATAAAAATGGGATAAAAATTATGCCAATCAAGAAAATGGGAAGGAGGAGAAAGCCAATAAAAAGTGATCAGTTCAGCACAGAAATACAGAATGTGGAAAATATAAAATATATTTTGATGACAAAACATATTCTCCCAAGAAGTTTTTTAGCCATGATGCAGGGTTGCTGTTTTGCATCTCAGAGCTACAGTATATAATTTTAAAAGAA
The DNA here is from genome assembly GCA_017656035.1 of Myanophis thanlyinensis. Classification (NCBI taxonomy): domain Eukaryota; kingdom Metazoa; phylum Chordata; class Lepidosauria; order Squamata; family Homalopsidae; genus Myanophis; species Myanophis thanlyinensis. The sequence goes on from JAEANM010009046.1 coordinate 8,839, forward strand.
AATGAATTAAAATAGATTAATTCCATATGCAATCTTGTGAACTGACATAAGTGAGTCGATGCTTTGACAGAACTTCCATACCGAATGTTTTATCTTATTTATGTAACGCAGTAAGAGTTGCACAAGTGCCCCACAATGCATGTGTAAAAATGTCATTTGGGAAAACCTTTAATGGTCGACATCAGAATTGTGGAAACAATGCTAATATATTTCAATTTTCAAATTATTATTCTACAATTTACATTCTTAGGTAACAAAATAATGTTGACATCATTCAAACAATGCATAGTCAGATGACTGAAAATACTAATTTAAGATTATTAGCTGCTTATTCTTGAGAATTTTCACACATAAACCTATGCAGATAGAATAACCTACGGGGATGTAGATATATAGGTCAGAGGCTGGACAAATTGGCATAAAGTGATAACTATATTGAGTCTATAAGTGCCTATAAATTATACAGTGGGCAAGATAATTCATATCTAGAGTGATTGCGAATCATTGTCCTCACTTTCCGCACTATTACAATATAATCAGAATACACAGGCTAATAACATTCAACAGTTTTTATGGCCTGTATTCATTCATTCCAGAGCCCTTGAAAATAATTATGAACCACCTAAAATCCAAGCAAGTTTGATATGAGCTTAAAGCCATAAGCCTATTTTCCATGTTGTAGAACACAACCATAGTTCACAAATCAGCCAAAGCCCTCCAAAATATCTTAGGTAAACCAAAAGACTCAGTGTCCAAGAATAAAAAATAGGAATCATCTACAACATAGGTGTATGGAGATAACAGATATTATATAGCTGTTACATTCCCATACTGTGTAGCTACTGTATATATAGACAGGCAGAAGACTAGCAAAGCACACCTATGAACTCCAAGTAGCAGTCAGAAGACACAACAAAAACTCTTTAATTTCAGAATGTATGGTCAGTCCTAGTGTTAAATTCACGGGTTCGGAAATAACAAAGACGCAGGGTCAGACTAGATGACAGTGAGGACTCCCTTTATTTGTTCTGCAAAAAGACACTTGGCTGCAGGCGGACCGCTCTTTTTATACTTTCCTGCGGCTCCGCCTGCAACCAATCAGATTGTACTAGCTCTTGACCAATCAGGTGCCATTCTTCCAGCAACCAATCAGCTGCCAGCAGTCGGCGTGGCGTGGGTGGACCAGAGGGAAAACTCTGCCCACACCTGCGCAGACACAACACCGAGCCATAATTTTAACTGAGAAATTGTGAGCATTCTAAACCAAACAATTCAAAAACACTAGAGAATTTCTAAAAACCTATCACTTAGATAAATCAGCCATCAACAAATAGAGATGAACAACATTTACACAACATTCAAAATAAATAATTCAAAAGCTAAAACAAAACAAAAGAGACCAGAAAGCCTCTTTGCTGGCAATCAACACCCAGATAAGTAGGGTTTGATACCAGGATTAACCCCTAGACAAACAAACAAGCAGTAAAAATATCCAAAACAAGGGACTATCAAGGAGAAAGCAACACCCCGACCAACAATGACAGGGACAAGGATAGGAGATGACCAGGCTGAGCCTGAGGGTGGGATCAAAATGCATTAAGAATTTGGAGTCTCTATGGCCCTGTAAGAGACTTAAGTCCACCACCATTCCTTGAAGGTGTGTTTTTCCCCCAACGGATGGAAGACGGACTTCTGGGACTCTCATTCCACCTGATGGTAGGAGCCTTGCATGTAGGACAATCAGGTATCTAGAGAACATCCAAGTATAGGGATATGCAAAATGACTCTGAAAAACCTTTAATTGTATTAAAATATCTACTTTTTTTGAAATGTAACTTTCCTTAAAATTCTGCTTAAAATGGAACTTCCAATTTTGGGCAGGATGGTAGGAAGGTGCACTTAAAACTCTGGCCACTATGGAAGCTTGCTGTTCTCAAATTGCTGCCATTATGAGTAAGTCTCCTTAAAAAAAATAATGGAAAACAACCTGCCTAAAGGCCTGGTTAGCCCATGCAGAGTCAATAGATAGTCTTGGAAATAAAGATGATATTGGAGAAAAGTGCTTTGGTTCACAACATATCAGAAAGATTCTTGGAAAATATTTGAAATTGGGATGAGACAGGTGCCAAAGCTCAGTGGTTGAACCCCCAGTTTTATTGTGCTGAAGATTTCGCTTAAGATTAAATCAGAAAGAAAGTATATGCTGAGTAAATCTGATTTCATTCCTCTGAAGAGACACAACACAACATGACCACTCCCCACTGAACATCGACGGCTCCTCAATGGAGATCGTAGAGAGCATCAAATTCCTTGGTGTTCACCTGGCAGAGAATCTCACCTGGTCCCTCAACACCAGTTCCATAACAAGGAAGGCCCAGCAGCGTCTTTACTTTCTGAGGAAACTGAGGAAGACACAGCTTCCACCGTACATCTTCACAACCATCTACAGAGGACTATCGAGAGCACCCTGAGCAGCTGCATCACCACCTGGTTTGGGAATTGCACCATTTTGGATCGCAAGACCCTACAGCAAATAGTGAGGATAGCGGAGAAGATCATCAGGGTTGCTCTTCCCTCTGTCATGGACATTTACACCACACGCTGCATCTGTAAAGCCAGAAACATTGTGGCTGACCACACACCCCTCATACACACTCTTCACTCTCCTGCCATCTGGAATGAGGTACAGAAACATTCCGGCCCGCACATCCAGACAGTATAACAGTTTCTTTCCACAAGCCATCAGACTCCTCAATACAAAGAAACTGGAACTATAAATACTTGTGTATTTATAGTTTTTTTTCCTAAGTTTTTAGTTTTAAAGTTGTATGTAGTTCTGTGTCCTGCTCTTTTTTAAAATCTATGTTGTCTGATGTAGCACCTTGGTCCTGAGGAAACATTGTTTCGTTTCACTGTGTACTATACTGTATATTGTTGAAATGACAATAAAGCCTACTTGACAGTAAAGCCTACTTGACTTGACATAGTGTCAAAACTTTGTTAGGAAGATGTTGCAAGCATGATGGGATATGAGGGAGAAAGAGAAAATATACAAATCAGCAAATATAATGCCTTAGGCCTTCTTGTTCTGTTTTATGAGATGAAATAATGCCAACGGATTTCATATTAAGTGAAACCAATTATGCCAATATAAGTCATGGTTTTTAAATAGGGCTGTAAAATTACAATGTAATTAGAGTTCCACTAATGTCAGCATTGGGTCATGCAGATTTGGACATTAGTCAATGAAGTAATTCTAGTAGAGACTGTTTTGACAAGGCTTGATTAATTTATATACAATAGCATGATTCATCAGCTATTCCTTGAAATGTTCATAATATCTGCTTATTATGAGTTCCATAAACTTGTAAGACTATTCTATACTAGACTGTATTTTTTAGAAAGAGAACTTAAAAACTGTAAATGTATCCTTGTGAACTTGCATGTTGGCTTCAAAATTGTTGTATATGAATCTGGATATTTCTAGACATATTTTTATAGAAAACATCCAAATGCATATACAACAGTCGTAAAGCCTAATCCATATGTTTTATATAGTATTATAATATTGCTTTTATTATCAGTATGAAAAACATCTTTTTTTAAAAATAGTAATAGTAATTCTCTTAAGTAAACAATTATCTTAACAATTATATTATTATACATATGATTACAATTACAATACAAATGATAGGTTTTTGATCTTGGTTTTATTTATCTAACCTAGCCTAGTCTAGTCTTTTATTTTTTGCTTGTTACCTACTTTGAATGCCCTTGGGTCAGGTAGAACTTTAAAGTACATATATTGATTTAAATGGTTAAATGAGTTATTATTTCTGCAAAAATGACATTAAATAAGATTAGTTTAGATTATTTTACAATTATAGGGTAACCAACACAAAGAAGATTCATAAAAAATCTGTGAACTTTGGAAAAGCTAGTACGTATTACAGAGTAAAATTTAGGATTGAGAGAATTTCCACAGTTGGCCTGCCTACTTCTTCCCAATTTCTTCAGCTCTGGGCTTTAAATATGCTCTATACAGAAAGTTTAAAGTCTGCCTAGTATTTTTCAATATAAAGTTTAGGTCATTGTATCCAAATACTGAGAGGTTTTATATAGAATTAAGAATAATAAAATATTAAATAAACAGCAGTTTGATCAAATGATAAAATTAATACATTAAAAAATAAAAGATGTGATGCCACCATGATAACAGATGAGATTGTTACCAGCTAACTCTGTTGGTTCCTCTTAATGGAAAAGTGCAATGTTTTTCTAAATTCTTAGAATAAGAAAAAAAAAAAGTAATAAAGACAGAGTAGAAAATCACTTAATGTTCAAAATGGTGCAAATGCAAATCTTATTTTGATAGATATTCTAAGCAAAAAGTGTTGTAGAATTTGAATTCAGGAACCTGATTATATTTCTGACCCTGGGTGGTATTTCAATGCAACATTTAACTGTTTGAAATTATCTACGATAACATTGATTATTCTCTTTGGAAAATTGTCATGAACCAGATCCGCACATATACAGCAAAATATACACAGTCTTGTTCCCTGATCATACTTCACTGGTCAGTGTAAGATGAGATCTGTGTTAGTATATGATGGCAAAAAAGTCTGTTAGCACTTTTCCCCGCTAACAAATTTTATTTAAAAATGTAGGCTTATGATAAAATGAGCTGCACTTCATCAAAGCTAGTCTTTTAATTAAATTTGTTAGTTGGAAAAGGTGCTACAAGATCCTCATTTGTAACCAAGTCAAGACTGTGTCTTGCAAGTTTTAGTCCCAAATATTTTTGAGATTGTTTGCAATAAATTGTCCACCCCTCTTCTCTACCAGAATACGAAATTAACCTCTTTTTCAATTTCCTGGTGCAGAATTGAAATCCTAACCAGCCCAACAAAAATAAGACTGATCTAAGAACTTCATATTTCTCTTTTACTTTTCCAATTTTCTCCCACCCACAGAGCTTCCTAGGTTGATGAGGTTAATAATTTCACACAACCAACCATTGGGATAATACTTTCTGGATTTTTTTTTTAATTCATTCAGAGCAAAGCAATTATTATAAATACAGTGAATAGAATTATCTTGGTACTAACCAAAGCATTCCTTTAAATGATACTATATGTTATAATTAGGCTCATCACAGGAGTAAGATAAATATTTGTCTGATTCCACCAATACATTTAATCATGTTAATTCCTAGCAATTAATAAACTATTTACACATATCCTAATAATACATTTTTAAAAAATCAAGTATCAGAAGGACTTTAGCAAAAGTCCATCTTAAATAGTATATCATCTCATTGCCAGCAGAGAAAAGAAATCATTTACAAGGATAGCTAACATGCATTAGTAAATTCCATATTTTTATAGGGAGAAAGAGATGCTCAGAGTCAAACACATTCGAAGATTATCTCAGACATCACTGCTATTAGTCTAATTTCTCTCTCACTGTGAGCCAAGGGTGATGGGTCACATTTCATGATCATGCCAAATAATAGATTAATGAATTCTCAAGATGGAATTCATTTGGGGTTTTTTTCTTATCACTCACAGAACAGGTGTCTTCCAGCTCCATAGAGCTTAAAAAGCTGCGCTGGAAGCATTGGTTCATTTCATTTGCAACAAGGCAATAAGTACTCTGTTTGTGGATCCCAACATTTCCCTATCCAATGTCCAGGGAGCCCCTTTCAATCACAATGGGCCACTTGCATGGCCCATCTACTGCCAGTTTCATAGAAAATAAGAATTCATGCAATATGATAGGCCATCATTGGTGATGAAGATGATGACGATAATTTGAAGTTCAAAAGAAGAAAGTGGAAAAGTGACACTGAAACAAGCACTATAGCAAATGCATGTATGGGGTAAATCATTTATGTTCTTTCCAGGATGTGTGAATTTTACATGCATTCGATCATATAGCCTTCTTTCTGCATTAAAGGGAACAGAAAAAAGCTGTTTACTTGTACTGATTTTTCCCATATAAATACATATCCCAGAATGTGATCCAGATCAAAGGCAGTCCTAAGCTGGATAAGGAAGAAGGGGGAAAGAGTTTTAGGATAACCGCATCCTAGAATCTCTCAGGATGTATTTAGTAACTTAGAAAGTTATGGCTTTCGTTCGGCAAGATTCTGTCGATTAGGTGTAACAAATAAAGGATTGCAGCTGATTGGATCTCATTCTCATCTCTGGCCTGATATGATCAATATCAAATCAAAGGTAATTGATCCTCTTGTAAATTTCTTTCACTCTGATATGCTTGGCAGAATTTGTCTTCCCAAAGAAGTCAGAATAATTAAAATCTCGCATCGCTACAACTTAATATTGATTTGAAAATTTGCTTTTGGAAGGCATCATTTATATTTTCTCTTCTAGGTGGGACTTCCTATATTGTTAACAGTACCCCAAATGATTTTTTTTGTTGCACTTAAAATGACACACATGTATTTTCTATGCAACTTCCAATTATACTGTATATTTCTGACAAGTTAATACAAACCTATAGTGTTATGCCCTTCTCTTCGCCAGTTAGTAAGAATTCAGGGATATGAGTATGGTATGAGATCAGCATTGCTACTGATGGAACTGCAACACAGAAGGCTTCAAGGTATTCCAGAGCATGCTAATTCTGAGGAGGGGGAATTTCTTTTACATGTGCCCCCTCCCATCTCCAAACCACATTCATTCATTTCATTTCATTTATTAAATTTATATACCGCCCCCTCTCCCCAAGGACTCGGGGTGGTTCACAGCAGATAAAATACAAATATAAAATACAAGATACACAATAGATACACATTAAGTGGCAGATACGTTCAATTTAGAATTTACTTTTTTCAAAAGATACTTCATTTCTTTGGTGGGGTGAGAGTTATAGTAGCACAAGTGGGAATAAATTGCATAATGATTGGAAAGGTAATTTTCGGTGACTGTTTCTGGTGGCATGAAATCCAGATTTCGTAGAGGGAGGTTTGTTTTCCAGCAGACAGGAAAGTTTAGATAATTTGGTTAGTAGGACAAGCTCTAGATTATCAAGATGGCTCTTCCCTAGAAACTCTCAGAGTCTATCTTTAACAATGCAAGTAGTTTGATTTAGTATGGCAAGATTTCTGTTTATAGGCAAGGAACAAAAAAACAACAACAAATTGTTTTGAAACAACTCATCTTTCTTGTTTTTTTTGAAGCCTGACGGTGTTGGAATGTGCCTTCAGTGTTCATACATTATGATAAGTGAATTGTTTAGAATTTGTTCTTTGCGAATAGTTTAGATGAGTTGAAATATTAGGCCTAGCAATGGTTGTATCTTTCCAGGGGCAGAAATAAAGTATAAATCCCTCCCCAATAATTATATTAATTCTGTGGGTTCTGAGATAGAGTAGAATATTGGAAATGATTTGACCTTTTGATATGAGATGATGAAGAATTAACAACAGCAACAACATTATATTATCTGGCCAAAGATCCATTAAAAAGTGACCAAGATTAAAACTATCATTTCTCTCTCTAACTGCCTATGGGGGAAAAGCAGGTATAACCACAATTCACTTTTCACAAAAGTATTAAGGAAACTAGCTTGGTATCATGTAAATCCAGATTTTTGGTATCCTATCACAATTAGTATTATATGTGAACTGAGTATTAAAGATTTAGTTGAAAAATCATAGTTAAAACTATATATTTAGTGATAGTGAATGTCACAATGGTAAGTAGTTAGCTTAGCTATACTTTGGATTATATGAT
>JAEANM010009047.1:0-15789 GCA_017656035.1 Myanophis thanlyinensis
GGTGAAGTTTAATTCTGTGCTTGGTGATGTTTAATCCTGTGGCCACGCCCACAGAACCGGTAGTTAAAAAAAATGGATTTCACCACTGTGAAATTCAACCTAACTCCATGGGGATCTTTCCCATAGCATCAGGTTTTCAAACAGGTGAACTCAATGAAAGCAGGTGTTTGTGAACCTATCCTTGACTGTGGTTTCATGCTTTGGAAAGCTTTCTGAAAGCTCCTGGGATTATAATGTGGCAATTACAGGGGCTACAGAATAGGGAATAGTGCTATTGATGGTTGCTCTTCCTCTTAACTTTCTCCACTGATAAATTAGCTATGGAAGGCGCAAGCAAAAAGCAATATTTTGGGGACATGCTTTGCAATGGCATCCATTTATTATTTTCTTCAAGGAATTATGATTATACAATATTCAGATGACTACAGCTAATCCCATTTAACAACCAGTTGTCCCAAAGGTACTGTTCAAAAGGCAAGTGGACTTTCTTGGATTTTTTTCCTTGAAAATGTTTCACTTTTCATCCAAGAAGTTTCTTCAGTTCTGGCCATGACTGAGAACCACTGTTAACAACCAGTTGCATAGCGACTGTTCAAACTTATGATTTTCCCAGAGCTACTTAGAACTCATTGTTGAAGTTCGAATGGCTGCATCTCTCTGTGCTCACATTTTTGGAGTTTGGCAACCAATTTGCATTTATAACTATTTGCAGCATCTTATGGGGGAGTCACATGACCACAATTTTTGACCCTTTTCATGCTTTTCTGTATTTACAGCAGGTTTCGAGCAAAAAAATGTTCACTAAGGGAAAATAAGTTTGCTTAATGACTTGCCTAACAATTGCAGCACTTGCTTAATGACTGCAAAAAATGTTTGTAAAATTGGGCATGGTCACATTAACAATTGACATGATTTATGACTGTAATTCCAGCCTCAATTCCAGTCGAGAACTGCCCATACGTAGCATTGGACAGTTATATCACCATTGTTTGAAAGGAAATATAAGACGCAGTGGGATTTGATGTTATTTACTTGCTTACAGGGCCTTTAAAAAAAGTTTTAAAAAAATGAATTAAAATCAAAAAAATAATGTGAACTGCCTTCCCATCGTTGCCTCCTCAAATCTCTTTTTTGAAATTCATTTAGTTCCTGTTAAAAAAAAAAACAACTTAAAATAAAAGTGCGTTTCATGGGGAGTGAACAGTTTATGGTGTGATATGTAATGGGGAAGCAGGATTTATTTTAAATGTAAAATATGAATTCCCCCATGGTCTTCCAACTGTTATACATTTAATTTTGATAATGTTCCAGTGCTATTTATCCTCAGATTATTCACAATACTGGCACAAAATCTTAATAGACACATTGTTAAAAATGTAATGGTGGGTGTTGCCTTCAGACCAAATTGCACATAATTATATAGTCACAGCAACTGAAGAAATTGGAGCAGGGTGAATCTAGGCCAGAAACACGACTGTTACATTGCAATTGACTTTTGATTTGTTTAAGGCATTTAACAGAGAGAAACAATAAAAGGCATCATTGAAAACCTCCTATTGTTATATCTTGATTGCCCTGTTCATTCTATGTTCTATTCATGTCATTTTTGTTGGTGTCCACTCATAATACTTTCCATCCCTTCATAATTAATCTGATTTTTTTTAAAGTGTACATGAAATTTTGTACTGGGTTGCATAAACACAAAGGAGTAGCACATTGTAATATATGTGTTTTCGGCCATAATCAGGTTGCTTTGTTTCACAATGGGGATTTCCGCATAAACTCTTGGACACCACATACTTCCTGAATTAAACAGCTTTCAGGGTTTGTAAACTATATTTAAACATAAATAGGCTGAATAGGTATAACATCTTACCAAGGTTAACCTTAACAAGATTTAGAATGGTCTCCAAATGTTGATACTTAACTCATTGACTTACTTGATTAAATTGTACTGGGCAATTTGGACACTGTTAACTTTTATATAAGTCAATTATTCCTTACTATGCCAAGAAAAAGAGAAATTAAGACTGTAAGCCAATGACAGAGAAATCATATCTCAGGTGAAAAGCTCTTCAAAGACAAGATCCTGGCATTTCTAGCTATAAAGACCATATACCAAATAATGGGGAAGGGGTTTGATTGAGACATTACATGTAGTCTTCAACCTATCATTGTAATTGGGTCTGGAACTACAATTATAAACTGTGGCAGTTGTTAAACAGATCGCCATGTAATCATGCTTAATTATATGATCTTTATTTGTAGTAGTTATTAAGTGAAAATCATTTTTCTCAATGGGCTTTTTTTTTTTTTTTTTGCCAGACACCAGGAGGAACTGCTGGACACTCACAAAAAAATGCCAAAAGTCATGATGGCAGGATACTACAAAATGACCATAAATATGAGCCAGAGCCAAGTTCCAAAATCAGATGATGTGATGATGTGATGATGATGATGATGATGATGATGATGATGATGCGTGTGTGTGAGGGGCTGCGGCCATTATACTTCAAAAATGGTTTGTAAGTAGTTCCACTGAAACTTTCAATGACTGCTAAACAGCTTGTTATTATGTTATATTACAAAATGAGATTAGAGAATTATCAGGATGAAAACTTCAGATAGAACACAGCACAATAATAAAGTTGGAAGGGACCTTCTAATCCAACCTTCTGCTTAGGCGGGAAACCCTACACCATTTCAGTCAAGCGATAGTCCGAATCTCTTCTTAGAAACATCCAGTGTTGTAGCATCCACATCTGGAAGCAAATTGTTCCTTTGATTCATTGTTCTAACTATCAGGAAGTTTCTTCTTAGTTCTAGGTTGCTTCTCCTTGATTAATGTCTATGGAGATTCTCAGTCATGGTTGTCCCAAATGTGCTTTTTTCAAGAGGCAACTGGACTTTCTGGTTTTTCTTTGAAGACGTTTCGCTTTTCATCCAAGAAACGAAATGTTACCCAAAGCTGAAGAATCTTTTGGGATGAGAAGCAAAACATCTTGAAAGAAAAACCAGAAATTCCAGTTGCCTGTTGAAAAACTACCTTTGGGTTCTCCTTGATTAGTTTCTATCCATTGCTTATTGTCCTGCCTTCAGGTACTTTAGAGATAGGGTAATTCCTTTGTCTTTGCAACATCTCCTCAAATATTGGAACATTGCTACCATGTCATCCCTAGTCCTTCTTTACATTAGACCTAGACCCTCCCAATTCCTACAACTATTATTGTATGTTTTAGCCTCCAGTCCCCTAATCCCCAGTTTGTGAAATATTCAAAGTTACGAGAGAACTCTCTGGCGGACTATGTCCCAGTTCATACCAGCAGCTGGCACACATTTATGGCTGTTTGCATATCTTGTAGTCACATGGCTGCAATTTTTGGCATTTTTGCTGGTTTGGGCCATTAACTTCATCTCTAACAAAAAGTGCCTATGGAGAAAATGGGTTTGCTTAACAACATCCACCAAAAAAAAATAATAAAATTGGTTCAGTCAAATGGTCATTCACCATGATGGGCAGGCTCCATTACAACCATAGGTCAAGGACTATCTGCTTCCATCTCACAATGCTAAACTAAAGATTACCCTAAACCTTAAACTAAGCTTCTCAAAGGGTGACTTCCAGATGTGTTGAAATTGCATATTTCAGGCTGGCACAGAATTAGGGATTTGCCATTCCAAAATAATTGCATAGTATCGAATAGGGAAAGGCAGTGATAAAATGTCACTTCACGTTGGATGCGAAATTGGACTGCAATTATGCTTATGTCTGCCTATATGCAGCCTCTAGTCAACCAGTTATAGAGAAGCTCTTGTTGTAACTGAACAATATCAGACCCATTCTCTAGGTTTCCAATAAATTACAGAAGGTGCCAGTCAATTCCTGAACTGCAGCTGTTGAATATTATGATGTTATCATTTCATAAGTAGCTTTCTCGGCATTTTGATACTAAAGTAGTTGGAGGAGATTTGTTCAAATGGGGCTCGACTATTTTTCAGAAAAAAAATTTAATACCGAGATTTAAACATCTTTCAAATTTCGGACTGCTGCAAGACAGAATTGCTTCCTCCTTTTCACTAGAAAAAAAATCATCTGAAACATAGTGCTTGAGGGATGCAAGAGGAATGGAAATGCCTCCACTTGCAGTATTTTCATTCAAAAGAATTAAATAGCAAGAATTCATCCTTTTAGGAAGGCTCTCTTTAGCTGGCGATTCATGTTCTTTGAAAAGTCCAATTCAGCTGCTTATCCGCAGGGATCCATTTTCTTCATTAAAACTTCTATTGACTTCAGAGAGTTAATACCCTCTTTCTCATGTTTGTGATTCCCCCCACCTCGTAATTATCATTTGCATAATTCAATTACAGTTATATATATAAGAAAAAAACCACTTGGCAAGACAATCATCTGCCCCTTTAAACTGAAACATTATGAGCTAACCATTTTCAATCTCAGCTGATTAACAGCAGCATATTCCAAATTTATAGGGTCTATTAACAGCCATCTGAAGGAGAGCTACAGTGCCAAATCTCCTTCCCCAACTTCTCCAGGGAACTCTTTCTCAGATGCTCTTTTCACAACCGGTAAACAACACTTTATATCTTTTGCACAGATAGCAGATAATTACCATATGGTTCAAAACATGCTTGCTCCATTCACTTTCCCACAGTAAACTTACTTCATTATGACAGATAATGGGAACCTGGGGAGCCCAAGTCTATAACGCAGCCCCTTGTAGGTTTGGTGAGTTCAAAGGTCAGGGTCTATTACAATAAAAGTTCAGAGCAAGATAAGCGACTTTGTAAGAAATGATTTTTATTTAGACCAGCAAGAACTGAACAGCTTTGTAATTAAGGATGGGGGAACAGAGGGAGTTGGGTACAGAATCCACAAGCTATCAATATCGCCAAACCAACATTATTTTTAAACACTGTTAAGCATAGTAACAAGCACAAATATAACGAGGCTATTGGAATTATTACAAAAACTATGTCTTCAGAGATGCAGGGAAAATTTTTATAACTCTTGTTACATTTTAGCAAGTGTATCCTGTGCCTAACATGTTTAAAAAAGAATGGACAATTTTTACAAATGGTATCATCAGTGTTTGAAGTCACAATTATTATTAATTCTGAGGAAAAAAAAAAACCATTGTGAAAAGATGGCAGAAATGCTCGATAAGTACAGCTCTAGGTAGACTATAGCCATTGCTGAGTGATGGCATTTTTATAGGTTATAATCCGTCATATCTAAGAGTCATTATTTTTAGTCTAAATAAACTTCATGTTATCATGGTGCTTTCCAAGTACAATCAAACTGATCACCACTTGTGAATTAGTTATGGTTAGATGAGAAATATTAACTGATTGAAAAACATGTAAGGAAGACCAGGGGAAAATGGAAACACACAATCTTCAGTTTGGTAATCAGCAATCTCAATCATCAAAAGATTGAAGGGAAAGATTATTTTGTGACTCTAGAGAAAAATTGGGAGAATACCTGTTTATATTTTTATGTATCAAAATTGTTCTCATTTACATTAATAAACAAATGCACCCAGACTTTATACCTTTTTTTAACAAAAAAAATACATCATTAAGTTATTTCCTAAATCATTTACATGTCCAAGAAGCTAGAGAAAGCAATATCTTCCTAAAATTTAAAACAAACTATCATTTAACTACCATATAATTTAGTATGATTGATAAAGACCATCCTAATTTTTAAGAAAGAGACAAAAAAGAAAATTCTGCAAAGTTGTCAGAAAATCAATAGCTTCCTTTGTAAAGAATCTGTCAGATTTTCAATAGATTTTCCTCCCTGGTGGAAGAATGGGGCTGAAAATGACAAAATCATAATTATGTACATATTTCATCTCATAATCTTTATGGAGTTTGCCCTTAGGATAAAAACAATTTCCTGTAACATACTCATTTACTGGAAGGGCTGGAGAAATCCTTAGGTTCAAGATCACCCTTTCTGATCTGGAGTGTGTAAAGACCCAAAGGACATCGTAGTTACCAGCAATTATCCATCAGTGACCTCATCCAGATGTGCTGGTGTCAGCCAATCAGAAGCTACTTTGAGCATTGGAGACAGGGACAATAAACTGGAAAAACTGATAAAAGCAAGCCGATATAAATAATACTGTAGATTAACACAGGATCAATTCAAAGTATTGTTTCTCTCCCAGTAAATTCAACCTGTTCTATGAGTTTTCCAACCTGTTCTATGACCATGATAGCACTTATATACCGCTTCACAGTGCTTTACAGCCCTCTCTAAATGGTTTACAGAGTTAGCATATTACCCCAAGATTGCTCCCTTAGGAAAGTGAAGGAGTGAAGATCTATCTAGGAGTTCTCTTCATACTTTGGTACACCTTGTTCCTAATCCTTTTAATCTTTGGCCTTTCAAGTGTCACTTAAGATCTTTTTATAGCTCTCTTTATTAGATCTATATGCCACCTCACAATGCTTTACAGAGTGCTTTACAGCACTCTGTGCCTGGTTTACAATGTCAGCATCTTGCTCCCAATAATCTGTGTCCTCCTTTTACTGACCTCAGAAGGATGCAAGTCAACCTTTGAATCCTGTCAGGATTGAAGTCCAAGCTGTGGGCAGAGTTTGCCTGCAATACTGCATTCTAACCACTGTGCCACCAGAATTTTATTTTGCAGGACACATAGGCATTAACAGGAATTTACATTTTTTTCATGATTTAGTAATTATGAAAATTATATATACTTGTAGATTATCTTGAGTTTTGTGGTGGCAGTTATACTTCTTTTTGTAAGTATAAACAAACAAACAAATATATCCAGAATTTTGATAGTAAGAAGCAGACTTCTTTCTCTCTGTGTGTTGTACACCATATGAGTTGTAGCCCATTTTCCTAAACTGGTTCTGCACTTTGTCTGCTTCTCCTTAGCCCACACACTTCTTGTTTGTGTACAAATGCAACATTTTAACACTGATTCTTCTGATTAAATAATTACCGTTTTGGAGGGGTTTTTTTGTTTAAAGTTTTAAATGAAGCCAGGAGAGATAAACAATAATGACTGGTGAATTAACTGATTTTCAGCATCGTTTGGTAGCAACACTTTATATGTAACTATTAAAAGATTTGTAATGGGGTTTTACAGGAATAAAAGGAGCAACTACCTAAAAGATGGATGATCTGTAAATTAACATGTTACATGAAATTAATTTTATAATCATGTCCCAGTATGCCAGTGGCTGCACTCATGTGGCTGGAAATATAATTGCATCGGACATGAGCTAATTAGAAATTGTTTTGGTCCCTTTGGCACGGTCAAAACTTTCCCTAGTGAGTTTCAAAACTACAGGTGTGAGTGCCTCTTTAAAAAATGGACCACTCTGGAAGCTAAATTAGTTTCCATTTGACAGGTGACATGCTTTCAATGAAGCTGTAAATTGCATAATAGAATATCGTAAAAGCAAGTAGTCCTAGAGTTAAAGCAGCTCATTTAGTGATCATTCAAAGTTAACTGAAAAAAATGACACATTCACACTTACAACTGTTGCAGCCTCCCCATAGTCACATGATCAAAATTCAAACACTTGGCAACTGATTCATATTTATGATGCAGTGTCCCAAGGTCAACTGACCTTTTGACCAGCAAAGTCTGTGTTTCTATGCTTTGTGTGATTGTACCGATGGAGGTTCATTCAATTTTGCTGCACACATGTTGTGCATTGACAATAAAGGATTGAATTGAATTGAATTGAATTGAATTGAATTGAATTGAATTGAATTGAATTGAATTGAATTGAATGGGTAAGCCAAATTTGCTTAAAAACCGCATGGCTAACTTAACAACTGCATTGATTCACTTAACAACTGTGGCAAAAAAATGTTGCAAAGAAAAAAAGGTTCCTTGTTTACTGTTTATTTGTCTGAATTGGTATATTTCCTTGACTGGGAAATTGTTTAGTGCTTAATTAAAGATGACAGTCAGAGACTTTTACGAGAATTTGTTAATGTAGCTTTACAATAAAGTAGAATTAGTTCACGTGGCATCTGATTTACTTGTTAAGGCTTACAAACACTTCTAGCAAGTGTATCAACATTCTTGAATAACTTGCTGTATGATTTGGTGCAGAAGCCTTTTAGATGGAATTTTGGTATGATTACAGAACAGAATAACAGAATTGGAAGGGACCTTTTAATCCAACCCCCTGCATAGGCTGGAAACCCTACACCACTTCAGACAATCTCTTCTTAAAAGCTTCCAGTGTTGGAGCATTTACAACTTCTGGAGGCAAGTTGTTCCACTAATTAATTGTTCTAACTGTCAGGAAATTTCTCCTTAGTTCTAGGTTGCTTTTCTTCTTGATTAGTTTCCACCCATTGCTTCTTGTCCTGCCCTCAGGTGCTTTGGAGAATAGCTGGACTCCCTCTTCTTTGTGGCAGCTTCTGAGATACTGGAACATTGCTATCATGTCATCCCTAGTCCTTCTTTTCATCAAACTAGATATACCCAGTTCCAACAACCATTCTTTATATGTTTTAATCTCCAGTCCCCTAATCATTTTTCTTGCTCTTTTCTTCACTCTTTCTAGAGTCTCACATTACACTTTCAGGATAAAACTAATTTCTATTCACTGTAATTATGAACAACCTTACTTAGTCTTATGCACTTATCAAACAAGGTCAAAGCCATCTGGGGGCCAGGAAGGAGGGAGATGAAAATCCAGACAGCTGGTAGACATTTGGCTGGGAAATGTAGTTTTATACACTGCAGCTAGAAGTACTGTCTGGTCCAGTTATACGAAATTGTTGTCATCACTCTATGGTGATGATATTTTATACCAATAGTTCTCAATTTGTTTAGTGACTGTTTGAAGTTACAACATCACTGAAAAAAGCAACTTATGACCAAATTACACACACATCATAAATACATTAAAATAAATGTATGTATTTATTTAAAAATTTTAAATAATTTTAAATTTTTGATATATGGATGTTATAAAAGAAGACATGAAGGTTATTGGGGCAAGAGTGGAGGATGCTGAGGATAGAGTTAGGTGGAGGCAGTTGATTTGCTGTGGTGACCCTTAACAGGAACAACCGAAACAACAAGAAGAAGAAGATTTATTTAAAAATCTTAAATTGCTGCCTATTTGAATGTGGCAACTCAAGGTGGCTTTCCAGGACATAAAAACACAACATTAAAAAAATAATAATAATAAAATAAAATAATAATACCCCCACTGCTGCATCCTCATGGTCATATGACCAAAATTCACACACTTGGCAATTGGCATGTGATCACCACTTTTGGTGATTCCAGACTATTTCCAAAGGCAAAGCTAGATTCATTTAACAAAAATGTGGGGTGCAACTCACATAACAACTGTCTTAGCAACTGAAATATTGTACTCAGTTGTGGTCATAAGTCATGAATCACTTGTTTATACCTTTAGAAAATGCAGTTATTACTACATGTAATTGTAGTCCTTGACTTATTATAGCCATAATTGAGCATTGAGTTACAATCATTAGTCACAATAGTCATTAAACAATCATTAAGATTTTACAATATTTTTTGTAGCAGTCATTAAGTGAACACTACAATCATTAAGCAAATACTATCGTTGTTAAGTAAATATTGCAGTTGCTAAATGAATCCATTACACCCAATGGACTTTTTGTGGAAACGAGAAATAAACTCCAGAAAACAGCAAAAACTACCTAAATTTTTTGTCATGTGACTACAGGATACAAAGCATCCAAAATACAAAAACAGGACTGTGGCAGAGAAAGTTTGCAGTGGTCAGAACTCTGGAACCAAGTCATAAGTATCTTTTGAGGGTGTCTGTCATGACGGTTGCTAAGCAACTGGTTGTTAAGCAAGGACTGTGTATTTAGTCCATCCAGTAAATAACTGTGCTATTTTAATAGTTCAATTTTTTTTATTCCTTGTACATCTTATTTAATTTACATATGATTAACTAAGAGAAGACTATCAAGATATAAATGTCCTAAGTAATCAATAATAGGCACAATGCATAGTTTAATCATTTGAGTAAAATGACTGAGAAGAAGTTCTGGGAAATGTTAAATAATCCTTCTCTGAATACATCTTTGGCTGTGCAGTTGTTAACACAAACTGAGCAGACAAGCAGCCAATTTGTTTGAAACAGGAATACATTTAAATACTGTTTGCCTTCTGCAGAAAAAGCTGCAGTTAACAAGGCTGTGTGTGGTTCAACAGAAATTTCCTGGAAATCCACACTCTGCTCAGTCAGCATCTTAGATCCAATGCTGCCAGGGTCTCTTTCTACAAAAAGGAATCTGCCATATCAGGAGGCAGAATCTTTGGGAATCAGAGCCTTGCCCTGTATCTTAAATTTTGATCTGAATCAGTTCCATCATAGACAAAAGCCTTCCAAAGTAAAGACCATTTCAGACAATAAGAGAGGCACAGCCAAAGAATAATTGATTGCACCTCGCACTTCATTCATTCCAAATTTATTTTGAAAATTCAGGATTCACTGAAAGTACTTATTAACTCCCCTACATGCCCGCTAAGGATAATTTGCCCCAATTGTATGAAAACAGAGTAAAATGCAAACTACCCATTGCAAACACTGGGTTAATGGATTCAGTCATATGCTAGTAGGTTTGTATCGCACATGGCTTGCACTAAATGTTGACAGTTGCACGGGGAGAATTAGACACAGCATGCCTCATTGCTTAATGCATTCACCGACTAGATTACTACCTGACAAAATAGGGCACTTGTCCTATTTATCCTTTAATTACAAGGCCCCTCTACCAAGCTAATACCTTAAATTGCTTGGTAGGTGTCCTTGGCTCAGCAGGCAAGGTAGAATTTCTGTGATTACGAAAGAAGATATGGAGACTGAGAAAATTATTTGCAGTGGTGACAGCCAAGGCTAAACCACTTAGCTAGGCTTCCAAATAATAGATATTTTGTAAATTCTTGCAGCTGCTTTCTTTCTTCCCACTATAGCATCTAAAACCTCAGCTTGGAATCTATAGGGTCCTTTGCATTTCCTCCAGTATCTGCCATGAGTTCTATTGTGGCAGCATTGTTTTAATCTTTCAGAAATTCAATTTTTAAAACTTTAAAATAATTTTTAAAGAAATAAACAGGGAACTGTTGCATTACAAATGATTAAAGTGCCAATTTCTGGAGTAATTTTTCTGGATTCCTCCCCCTGCTTCTTATGTTAGAAATAAACACAATGGGGAACTACTATTTTGTGCTTTTCTCAGAAGTATTCCAAGAAAAAGGAACATTAATGGAGTGGTGGGAAATACCGCCAATCCTTGATGTATGACTGGTCACTTAGCCAGTATCTGAAGTTATGACAGGTCCCAAAATGGTACTTACAACTATTTTTATGTTATGTTAGCTATACACAGAGGTGAAATTCAGCAGGTTCTAACAGGTTTGCTAGGACCAGTAGTAAATTTTCTAAGCAGTTCAGAGAACCGGTTGTTAGAAGAAATCTTCTTTTGTTTTTTTCCACAGGGTTAATCCTGTCAGGAAGGCAGGAAAAAAACATTCTGGTGTTGTTTCTAACCTAATCTTTATTGCCCTGCTTACGGAAACCGCCCACCCAGCCACATGACCCTCCCCAGCCACACCCACCAAGCCACGCCTACAGAACCGGTAGTAAAAAAAATTGAATTCCACCACTGGCTATACACACATACATACCTAGGAATCAAGTGTTCATATTTTGGATTCTTGGCAATAGACTTGCATTTACGACTATTTGCAGCATCCTGCAGAACCAACTGTGATGTACTATTATTATCATTTTTTGCCCAAAACTGATATTTACTGCTGGTTTCTGGCAAAAAACACCCATTGCATACAATGTGTTTGTTCAGTGCTCAAGGTGTTCACTTAACAAATCTGGATTCCCTGAACAGCTATGGTGTTTCTTTTAATGACTGGCACCAAAAATAAATCATAAAATGGATTGATCACATGATGATACACTTAACCTATGACAGAAATTCCACATTCAATTATGGTTGAGTATGTAAGTAAAGAACTATCTATAACTCAGTTCACCAAACCTTAATAAAATTAGCTGGAGAATTCTGGAAGTTGAAGTCTACAAGTTGTTAAGATTGGACACTCCTGTTTAAGAGTAAAGTGGAACCTGAGGAAACAGGTAATGTAGAAATCCTTAAAAAAATTAACCAAGCAGAATTAATAAAGTACTTGCCATTAAAATGTACGATAATCAGCATAAACCAAGAAAACATAAAAATTCCCTGTCATAGTCAATCCACTAAAGAACAAAAAAGTCAAAATAAAAGCTGAGCTTTTTCAGAGGGCATTTTCTATTATATAACCTTTAAAATGTTGAAATATATGAATTTGGTATGTGTGAATTAACAAAGCAGGGATTTTGTTAATATAACCGTTTAAAAGCTATAGCTTGCCAATGTTATTTATTGTTACTTTTGCTGGAAAATTGCATCCATCTATAATGCTTAAGTATCCATTAGATTTTTATTAGTTAAAAACCACAAAAATGAATCATATGTATATAAGAACCATAAAAGCATTAGTCCGCTTTCACTGCAGGAAAGAAGGATCTTAGTTTCTTAGCTTACTTGTCCTTTTCAGGCCTAGGTATTTTTCTCAGCATGCCTATAAAATACAGCATGTGCTTAACGGAGAATGCATTGCAAATAAAATTCAGCACACACACTCTCTGTATATATTGTAATTTAGGTGTAGCTGAAGCCATTGGGTGTTATGGTTCAACACTTTGACTTGATAATTCAAGAGTCCCTCTATGAAAGAGATGACCAATTCAAAATGTGATAGATAGATGATAGACAGACAGATAATAGATAGGATATAATTCTTTATTGGCCAAGTGTGATTGGACACAGAAGGAATTTGTCTTTGGTGCATATGCTTTCAGTGTACATAAAAGGGAATGGTACATTCGTCGGGAATCATAAAATACAATACTTCATGATAGTTATAGGATACAAATAGGCAATCAAATCATACTAAGAAACAATAATTAGCATAAATCATAAGCATCAAGTTACAGTCATAGTGAGGGGATGGGGAATGGAACAATGAGAATAATAGTAATCCGGATTTAGTAAATAGTTTGACAGTGTTGAGGGAATTATTTGTTTAGCAGAGTGATGGCATTTGGGGAAAAAATTGTTCTTGTGTCTAATTGTTCTTGTATGCAGTGTCCTAGATAGTGCTGGAAAAAATATACCATGTGAGTTCAGTTCCAAGTGGGGAGAAAGACACTGGAAACATGGAGACTGCTTGGAAGGATGGTTTATTGATGGAACAGAATAGAGGACCTCACGGCTTGAAGTTCCGGGAGAAAAGGGCTGAGAACCCCTGGGTTTTATGCCCTCTGTTGGAGTTTGAATTTGAACTTGTGTTCTGATTGGTTGTCAGACTCTCATGGTGTCATGCAGGGGTAATTTTATAGGTTGTCCTTTGAGTCCCAAGCTTGGCTGAATCTTGCTGAGTGATATAAGGTAATCTTCCAAGGGGCCATGTGGAGAGTTGGACAATCCTATCCTGGGGCTAAGAGCCTTTTAAGTTGTAAATAAAGCTAGCAAAGTCTATTGTCTTCCAAATAACCAAAGTATCTGCTGGGGGAACTGTGGCTGTGGCTAAGTTTTAATCTTAAGATTTCTATTTCTCTTTTAGGGGAAATATTCTGCCTTTTAATATTTTTTTATTTTTCTAACAATAGATAAATAAATTCCAATGATAGATAGATAGATAGATGGATAGATGATAGATATTCTTTATAAGAACTCTCAGTCACAGAAAAATTTCAAGAGGTTTAGCCCCTCAGATCAAATTTGGGTGTCTTCTTCCAGTTTTTAAAAAAGTTATCCAGCTGTCCAAGAATAGCCTTTGTAGAATTCCAGTAGGTCAGAAAAAAATAAAAAATTTGGGAAAGTTTGGGATGAAGTCTACCTTAATCTTAAAATTGTCAAGGTGTAGAAACACTGATTTAATATATGCTTTTGCACTGTATCATTAAGCTTCTCATTTTTACATTTTTACACGCTTTGCTCCCATAGATTCTGATCCCTTCCCCATTCTAGAATATCTTAACGTCCGTGCTAATTTATTACCTTGATTCCCTTGTATGTGACCTGTCCATTTAGAAATAATGGAGAATGGCTGTTATTTGTTCCTACAGCAGTTAAGTTCCTGGCAACTAGCCAGAGTAAGATGTGCCTCGAACCTGGGAGTTAATAAACAAGTTACTGCTGTCATGAATAAGGCTTTTGTTGAGCAGAACATATTTTCCGAGTTCCCCACTGCCAAATGGAAAGGCAAAAATTAGCTTGATGTTTGTACTCTTATCCTGCTTCCCATTCCTCTTGCTTGTTAATATATACCAATGGTGGCAAACCTTTTACTTACCGAGTGCTGAAAAGTATGTGCTTTGTGTGTGCCATCCACACTTGCGTGAGGCTCTTCCACATGTGCTGCACGTGTAACCGCACCATCTGCACATGCATGGAGCTTTTGCACATGCAATGCATGCATCCTGCACACAGGCACTCATTCACACATGAACAATTGCGTGTGCATGCGCAGGAGAGCGCCAAAGACCAGCTGGATTTCCTTCTACAATCACGTGCGCATACAGTGGACACCAGAAAACTAGCTGGGTCTTCGCAATTGCACATGTGTGCATGCACTATCGCATGTGCATGCTCAGCTGGAGGTAAGTTGGCCACCTGTGGCACCCGTGAATGCCACCTGTGGTACCTGTGCCATAGGTTCGCCATCATGGACATTTGACTCTGTAGACTTCCTCCCCCACCCTCCCCTTTGCCATTAATTCAGCTTCATCTCATTTCCATATTTTTCAACCTATCACTTTATCTTTTTTTTATTTGGGCTCCTACCTTTGGAGGCTTCCTGAAATTCAAATGGAAACTTATGGGTTGACAAAAGGGTGTTTGAAATGGGTTTCAGAAGGAAAAAGGGGCTGCTAAATGGTGCAGCCTTTAAAGATTGCTTGATCTAATTTCTCACTTAGAACTGATCTAATAGCAATGATTTGCTGGGTGTTGCATCATGAATGCACACTCAAAGTGAGTTAATGGACCATGGCCAGCTTTAAGCTTTCCAGCCAAGTCATTTACAAGTCTTTTGGATCACTTTTACAGCACAGGCAGTCTTCGACTTATGATGACAATTGGGACCAGAATTTCCATTGATAAGCAAGGTGATTGTTAAGTTAACTAACTACCCCACAAAAAAAAACCCACAATATTTTTCCCCACTTTTTTTCCACGTAAACTTATATACCGCTTCATAGTGCTTTACAACCCTTTCTAAGCAGTTTACAGAGGTCAGCCTATGGCCCCAACAATCTGGATCCTCATTTTACTGACTTCAGAAGGATGGAAGGCTGAAATCAACCTTGAGCCGGTCAGAATCAAACTGCCAAACTGCTGGCAGCCAGCGATCAGCAGAAACAGCCTGCAATACTGCATTCTAACCACTGCGCCACCGCGACTCTTAAGAAACAAATGGTTGTCACGTGAACCTGGGATACTGCAACCCTTGTAAATACATCCCATTTGCCAAAAGTCCAGATTTTAATCACATGACCATGGAGATATGAGGACTGATCACGAATCACTCTTTTTAGTGCCATTCTAACTTCAAACAATCATGAAAAAAATGGGTGTCAGTTAAAGACCACGGTACCTGTCAAATTGTTTTGAATCCTTGATTCTCTCTCTCTCTC